>OX246738.1:60686827-60917401 GCA_945910005.1 Isoperla grammatica
TGTAAAAACAGTCATTTAGGCGGAATTAACAGTTTTTAACACAAGCGCCCAGCAGTTCAATAATCGAGGACACTAGTAAGTGACCTTGGTACCGTTTTATAATTGTGTGTGTGTGTTTTAACATGTATTCCAGGTCAATAGGTTTCTGCTTGTAGCACAATAATAATAATTTATGTTACTCACAAATAGTAAACTTACCATCTTGAGTAGATATTTCAAAACTAAACCATGTAGAACACCATTTATTATAAATAAGAGATCCGAAAAATATAAAAAAGGTCAAGATACGAATAAAACTTAAGAGAAGCTTTTTTTAGTGAGTTTCAAATGTTTGTGCTGAATAAATACTGAATGGCGATCTATGTGCAATGTGACGGACAGGCGCGTAACTAGGCATCGGTAACCCGGGAAGATACCGGGGTAAAAATTTCCTAAGTATATGTTCGTTGCATGCCTACAGCTATTACAATTCCACTAGGACCAACCGCCCAAACCTAGTCCCAAACTTAGACCAAACTTAGCCCGAAAACTCAATAGTACTTAATCATTCTCGTCCATTTTTCCATTTGTGTTTAAGTTTTCTGGTTTGTGCACTACACAAACGACAGTATTTCAGTTTTGCATTTAGTCCGGTAATTTTTCTGAAACGCTCAAAAATCACTCTAAAACCCCGAATTAAAAAAATCGCCTGCGGCGCTGTTGCTCCTGCTATTTTTGCCTTAAGTCCCTATCTCCGCATCTTACCCGGGTAATATTAGTACCCTGGTTACGCCCCTGGTGACGGAGGTGAACTAGCATATATATTGTGTAATACATTTGCGTTTCAATAATATCAGGAAATCAACAATATATTTCATATTTCAATGTAAAGTACCAATGTCAATTGGGGTTGATTATGGCCATAGATTATCTAATAGAACCGATTTTTAAGAACTCTATTTCTATGAACTCTCCTGTAGCCGGGCCCCTGGGCTTAACAATAAACAGGGTTTGTATTTCCAAAATACACAGTAGTAAATCAAAACAAACGTTTTATATAGGTACTTATGAAAATAACAGTAGGCTTACGTCAGAGGTCAGAGAGAGAGAGAGAGAGAGAGAGAGAGAGAGAGAGAGAATGTTTTTATTTATAGTCGACTGGTCAAGAACACAACGAGTCTGCGATGTGGAGAGCTAAGCTCACTGGAACTGGAAGCGTCTGCACAGATTCGGACGTACGACAGGCGGGCGTATTGTCACAAGTCACATCGTGCCCTGCAGCTGCTGGAGAGCTTGGAATGACGTGAAATATACGCTTCATACACACACAATGTACATGTAACAGTCGCAACGTGTTTCCGTAACGGTGGAATACACCAGGAATGCACATTGAAAACTGATATCGCACTTATAAAAATATAAAATAGCACTTTATTGCAGGCCTCTCTCAAATGTAGAGAATAAAATATCCACAGAATATTATGAGTTTCTGATCATATAAATTTTAATTTGAAAAATGTTTGTGGATGCGTGAAGGTAAGAAGAGCTACCTACAGAAATTTTGAAAGTTATGGTTTATAGTACGAACATACTTATATACGTTTTAGCATTAGTCATTACTAGATACAGTGTGGAGGCGGGTGGGGAAGTGGAGGGGGGGGGGGTGATAATGGGTAGTTATTCTCTCAAATCCTATAGTTACTGGGTGTGCGAGATACACTGACAAGTGACAAGTTTCCTGAAATCTTCGTTGCTGATTCGAATTTATTTTGTAATACTGTACTTCTACTGTACGTATTATGTACAGTGTATTATATACAGTGATGGCAGTTCTGACTGAACTACGAGAATAGGAGACGGTTGTTCACCAAAGGTTAAACATTATGTATATATATGTATCAAAAATATGTTATAAACTTTTCCCCAGATCACTGATACGATCCTTGATCCTCAGGTCATAAGAATAAGGGGGTGTATAAAGTATACATCGGCTTTATTAAACCATTTCTTCTACACATTGTACTCACCATTATACCCAAACAAAACCAAAACCAAAACAAGTAAGTCTGTAGTGTACCGGCATGTGAGCAGACCCAGTCTCTGCGATAAAGCCATGTTTGCTGCAGGCTACAAAGAAGCTGCTCTCCTCTCAAACATGTTGCGTGACGTCATGCAGAACAAACTTAGCTGGTATACCGTCGCTCAAAGGCGAATAACTTTGTCCTCTACTGTCAGAAGTACTAGCAGGCCTATAGACTATTCCACAAGGATTATTATGATCAAGAATGTGTGATTCATGTACATGGTTTAGGGTAGATCAACTAAAGCATGAGTTTTCAGAAAGGTGCAATTGCAGTACAATTGCAGTAGGTATATTATAGATTTATACAGGGGTGAAATGTCTACTTCATTGAGATATTTGCTAAATGCACGGCCCAGTCAGAGCAGATAAGATATTGTTGCATCATCATGGTCAGGCCAAGACTGCAGTGTGAGATAGTCTTCTATACCTTCGGACAAGAGTGGCAATGGTACAAACGACGCCAAGTCTCATACCAGCGAGCCGATCGGTCGTGCAAGAGAAGTCTGTATGTGCATAATATTGAAAGAAGTATTGGCCGATTTTAAATAGCAGACATTTAATTTTATAGGCAATTCCTAAAATATAAGTTGGCACACCTGTTTCGGAATTTAGCTGTTGTGCTATGTTTTTTTGTCATTTGTTGAGATTGCGTATGTGGTTATAGATTATAGTCTACGCTTTATTTTAGTACAAAATAGTGGATTGTTTGAGCTATATTGAAACCTGGCAATTTTAATAAAACAAAATATATTTTTAGTCAAAACCTATGAGTAAGAACTGTGACGATAATAATATGTAGGCCTCCTTCAAAATATAAATGAAGCTGTATGTATGTCCAAAGAGTAATTCAGTGAACGAATGATTCTGAGTTTTCAAGTTTCAAGAACCCCATTTGATGAATCCCCCTCGATGCATTTATTTGTTAACTCATTATTGTAATTTACATAATGAGACAATTTAATCAGTTCATAATTTCATAATTGGTTTCTATAAACAGGATCAAACCTTTGATAGAACCATACAGGCTAATGACTAATGAAAATACTAAGTTGAAAATTTAGAGAGAGAGGACGAGAGAGAGAGAGAGATTGATTGATTGATTGATTGATTGATTGATTGATTGATTGATTGATTGATTGATTGATTGATTAATTGATTGGTTAAGGCACAGACAACGGCTACAACAATCCCTTATGATACAGTACATGTTGTTATTTGTGTAGAGAGGGAGGGAGAAGGTCGGGAGAGGGAGAGAGAGAGAGAGAGAGAGTGAGAGAGAGAGAGAGAGAGAGAGAGAGAGAGAGAGAGAGAGAGAGAGAGAGAGAGAGAGAGAGAGAGAGAGAGAGAGAGAGAGAGAGAGAGAGGGGGTTTGGGGGTGTAAATAGTTCGGCGCCCATCTCGGCTGTTTTTTCTCATGACCTAGTTCCTCTTCCTCCCCCTCTTCCCCTGAGCCACGCTGAAATGTATTACAGAAAATAAGCGGACCTCCAAATTTTCTTCTGTATTTATACGAATCCAGACCATAATTTAACATTAACAATAAACACCATTTAATAATTTGGTAGCACCATTTAAAAGTAGTTGGGCCATGAATGGAAGCCAGCTTGTACACATGCCAAATATTGTGAAATTCCATGCGAAAACGCTAAGGGCAGGATAAAAAGTATCCTCGCATACAAAACGTTTTTCCCAGCCGATCAACTTGTATTCTTCTTTTGCTTCTGAAAAACTTTCTGAACTGATAAGTGTTATGGCGGGAATACAGCTTATTGCTATCGTCGACTATGGAAATTATACTTCGAAGTGGAATTTGTGTAATAAACATTACATTTATTTAAAACATATTTGTTTAAGTATGTCTAACACACACACGTTGGTGATCCCTTTGATCAATTACTTTATGAACTAAAGTTCATACCACATCACCTTCAAGCCCCGATCCACCAATGCCTGAACTCGGGGGTATAGCCCGTAAACAAGGTTAAAACTTGTTGCGGTCGGTACACAGTTTAGTAAATAACCATAGTTAGAAACATTGTGACGTCGAATTCCTGCAGAGTTTGGAGTTTGAGGCAATCTCAATGTGTACCAATAACTGAAAGCGATCAGATCTCGTTTACTTCGTCATATTATGAGGGAGAATTCTCACGTGTTCCATATTTTCCAAACATTGATCAATGAGTGTTTATTGATGTGAGTTTTGATGTAGCCTGTACCTGTCAAAGTATTGCGTAGAATAACTCTCTACCAATTCGTACTCGTGTAAGTGTTCTAGACCGGTAGTAGTAGGCTGGTAATATGGTGTATTAACTTGCTCAAACATAAATATTCTCATGCTTTCGGAATAGCTATGTCCAGTGGTACCAACTTAATTTTATACTTCTCTAGTTCCTACCATCTAAATGAAACACATCCATTACCGACCGTATGTTGGTAACCTTGAACAGTGGGCGTGGCTAATTAGGCACTTGTGCACTCTTCTCAGTAGAAGATTACATTTGAAATGTGTGAAAGAAAGCTAGGAAATGTTGATTTTCGTAGAAATTGGCGAGCATGAAAGGGGCGGGAGATAAAGATCCTTATCTATTGCCCTTTTATGCGCGGTTATTCAAAGAAAATAAATAGATTCCTGTCGGTTCTTCACACATTCGTAAATGCAGTCTTCCGCTGAAAAGTGTGCACAGTGATTTTTAGCCACGCCTACTCTGCCAAGAAACCAACGACCTACTATGCTACACTACTACTTTAACTATTTTATAATGCAGTTGCGTTTAAGTTTGTTCTTATTACACATTGTACTAGGATTGCCTGCGAAAATTTGTATTTCTTCTACTCGTGAAAGATAATTGGCAATTTCCTTACAATGCATAGTGAGAAACATGATTCTCCCGGAATCACATACTCCACGTTTACGATGCTGGTGTTTTTACAAAATGTACACAAGGACGCAATCCTATTTTGCTCGAAATGTTAGAGGTGGAGGTACATGATGCAAACGTCAGATTAAAGGCACATTCGAATTCACTTACACGGTTAAACTTAAAACTTACAACTTTCGTATGTAAATTTTATATCAAAGATAATTTAGCAAGTATTCGTCAAATAGTTGTCCTCATACATCAACACAAAACAAGTTATAAAAGCTTGTTAATGTATTGTGTGTAACATTGCAATTTTATTCACATAACTGAACTTGTATTTTCAGGGCGCGACTTGGGTGGGGGGGGGGGGGGGGAGGATGTGGGGATTACCCAGCCAGTGATCATTCATCCCTGGTTCTGTTTTACTTAAAGGCGATCCCGCCGGGGATGGCCAAATCCCCATATTTTGATTCTCTCTCCTCTCATTTCAAGTGACTTGTTTGTAATTGACTTGTTAGTAACTGACATGTTTATAAAAATTGAGTCTATGTACACACATTCTTACCCAGGAAATCGTATACGTGATAACATGTTTGAGTATTTATTTATATGGGGGGTGGGACTACAACAATTTTTTTTTCGTGGGGGTCGTTCAGCAAGGCAGGTTTCTACCAGTAACTAGGTTCGTTCAGATTTTCTTTCAAAATAATACCTCAGATCTCTAAAAATACCCAACAAATAATTTGCTTCCGGCGTCTGGGGCGAGATGCATTTTTTACCACGCAACTGTTGTTGACTAATTGGAACATACTATAACCTATGCCAAGCCAACAATTCACACCCTACATATGTACACTTATACTTGACGGTTAACGTAACGGCGTAATTCTGAATGGCTCTCAACTTCAACTGATAGACCGTGACAACGCAGCATGACATTCGTAAACATCAGTTTGAGTTTGACAGTCGTTTAGTGGAAATCGATGCATGCCTATCTCTTTGTACCAATACTGACGGAAAAATATGTTTTGCGAAACCAGCGTGGACTTCAATAATTTACGGTTCCTTATGTCTTATTGATAAATCGTGGATGTCAGAATATTTTGAAGGTATTATTCACTACATATATCACGGCCATTTCTACCGATTTAAGTTAGAATGGTGCACGTGCTTCAAAACGTCTGTCAATTGGCATAAAACATTTGCTCTTTTAAACGGTCCAACAAATATCTATCAATCTTGCATAAACGGATGTAAAATTTATTCAGAATGCTCAACATTGCTGTGGATATTATACTCATGTCAGCGTTGCTATTAAAATATCCAAAATAGCAAAATCAAAGTATAAAAAAAAACTTTTACCTTGAAGTTGTACTGCAGTTTATAGCGTCATATATGGGTCAAGCCATGTTCTCAACATACGTACATAACATAAATTAAACTGTTCCATGGTAAATCATACTGTTAATATGAAACGAAACATATACGTTAAAAATAATATTCAGGTTTAACTTTTGATTTGTAGTGTATTAAATATTAATATTTGGCTATATAGCAAAGATTAATTTATTGAGAGGTTCATCGTTGAGAGCTCCTTAAAAAGTTGGCTCTGCAAATGGAAATTCAGTTGAGACTGCAATTTGAAAAATACTTGTCGCACATAAAATGTGCATGGAGCTTTTAACAGGAGGTAGGTCATGATCCTGCAAAAGGATACAATTTGTCATTTGTCGCTTCATCATATCATATACCCCATTTCATTTTTAACCTATAAATTTCATTTCAGTTTGTGCAATGAGAGAATTATTGTTATAGTTCCACAAAGACATATTTACAAATTCAAGATCTGTTTGACACTAAAACACATTAATATCACAACGTGTTTCAAGACTGGTACACCAATGTGATTAAACTCTATAGCCTATAGATGTCGGTTTTGTTTGACAACATTTTCTCTTATTTTATGAACTACGATGATGCCGATGATTATTGTGATTTACATCTCTATTATTGCAATCATTCTATTCGAAATGATTAGGAGTGATAGAATGATGAAGATCAAGGACTATTACAAGAAACCCATGCCTTATGCGAGATTTGAACCAACGGGCCATAGGACGTATTTAAGCGTCCCCGAACCACACAAGCCACCGCGGACAGCATTTCTAAACGAACAATGTACAACTGTTGCAAACATACAACACATATACAATGATATACAATGTATTTCAACTGGAAATCTTACCTTTGTATACGAGGACCCACACACAAAGCAAATCAAGTAATGTAACCCAAATCATATGATGATTGTTGCTGGAGAGGTAGAATTGTTACAACATCAATGTTTCTCTAAAAAATCGGGAAACGGTCTGAGGCATGACACTTTGATAACCGACACGTGACTGGTGAGAAAGTGCACATAATGTTTTATAAATTCCCATTCGTGAGTGGAAAGAAATTTATAAGAACACTCCATATGTTAATGTGGCGTTTTAATATGGTTATAATTTCGTGTAACTTTTAAACCACATGACCATGTCTGAGTGCAGCGAAGCGCTCTGCATAGCCCGTATTATAACTTTCACGTAGAGAGGTGCGGGGCGGCGATGTCATATTGCCCCCGCGAGCTACACTCGGGGATTCTACAAAACTTATCAAGTTGCGTTACATAAAACTTGCTATAAAATTGTTATCTCATGTTTGACCCCATTTCTTTTTCATTATTCTGTGTTACTATTGTATAACTAATTTACGATGCTGCAACAAACTTATGACGTTTAATACACATCGAAGTTTGTGGATGTTACAAATGTAAGCTTGATCAGAATCTCTGTTCACTCACAATCGCGATGATGATGATATCTAGGGTTTAACGTCTCATATTTTTGCAACTATGCTAATCGAGACGATGAGTGGGTGATTATAAAAATGAAGAAAACGCCACATGATATCCATAACCAAAGCAGGATTCGAACCTGGAACGCAGCGACCGAAGTTTACTATAGACCAACGCCTAAAATCGACCGCGGCCAACTGCGCTGGCCGCAATCGCGAGACACATACATACAAACAAATACATAAACAAAGCAAAACTAGTGCCATAAAAGTCGAATGCAAACGCTCTCTTTGCTTGCTTTGTTAGTACTTTGATAATTTATTCAATAACCTGCAGGCTGCAGCATTTAGAACACTTTGTATTGGAAATGGTTAACTATTTTAACTTTGTTCTTTATGTTACCGGTAATGCGCTTTCTGCAGAAACGTTATATAAACTGGTAAACCCTATATTTTCACCAGACAAGTCGCAGTTAAAAAAATTGTTTTTTTATTTAGTTATGTCATTTGCAGTGGCTCAAGCGAAGTGGGTCCAAGGTGGAATAACTATGGAAGTGATCAATTGTTGTTATTGTAATTCCCCTTCATCTTTTAACTACTCATCTCATTGTCTTGAATACCCCACTGCAGAAATATATGTACACAGCTTGCTTATTATAGTTGACTAGTCAGACAAATAATTATTAACAAACGATAGTAACGCCAGTTTTAGTATTACAATAGGGTACTTACCTTAGTAGTGTGTTTCAGTACTCATCTTTCTTTTAAGACTTCAGTTACATCTAATTTTAGTATGTAACATACACGATGTATAAAATGAATCAAATCAATGTTACTATAGTATGATTTAAACATATAGTTAGCCAACCGTTTGAGCACAGATAACGAAGTGTATATTATAATGATCTGTGTTTTATGTGTATACATAATGTACATAACTTCAAGGCTGTATGTCGACCCCTGCGGAACTCTTAATTTCTGTTGGTGACGATCGCTTTAATGCTTTAAAATTGTTAAAACGTAAACGAAAAATATATCATCCCCTACATAATTGAATTCTCTTGCTTATCAATGTTTCCACGTTCCAAGAAATATTCCGTTCTTCAAAACATAAACTTATTTAAAAAGGTGTGTTGCAACTTCACATAGGTAAGTCAAAAACGTACATTATAAACGGAAAACATTTTCGTACAAAGAAACTATCACAAGAAAAAATCCTCTACATTGACATATTTTGTAATAAATTTTTTTACAAAAAGAATTTTAAAGCAATCTTAACCGACAGAAATCGAGGGTCGCGCAGGGAATAGTTCGACATACCGCATTAATATTATGCTTAAACTTTGCGTGCGTTGACTCGACAATTAGCGGGTTTAAATAACATCCTTACACACCACTTGCCCCTCGTAGGCTTGCCGTTTATACAATCATGGTGTGTGTAAGGTAGAGCTTACGAGTTATACGTGTAGTGCGAAGAACAGAGTCCTAAAAACAATAACATTTTATTCGTATTGTGAGCGTTCAAACAAACGAAAAAGTTGATCCATAGGTAAACACAGTGAAACTTGTAAGAAATCCACCCCATTTCAAAAGAGTGTTGAGAATCTAGTAAATGTTACTAGTTTTCCGTTTGGTAAATAGCCGGCGTCAGTAAACCTGTTCCAATATTCATCTGATTTGAACATCGTGCCCTCGACCGCTGAGCGTTGGGGTGTGTAAACGCTGAGCTGAGCAAACTCATCGAGTATTTCGCGAATGACTCGACGGAGATCAATCTCATCAATTTACCACAGTATATATAGCGTGCTAGAGGTCCGCTTACGTTACAGGCAGGAAGTGGTGTAATGGTGACAGTCGTTGATATATGATAATAATTTAAGACATGTTGGAAAACCCTACACTTCGAGGTGAGAGCATTGGAAATGATCGCTGATGATTTATTGCAATTAAATGTTTCGATTATCCATAAGTGTTAATAAACACATTATTTGCGCCACCTTTGTGACAAAAGAGTGTATTAGTATTAGTGTGACGTCACGTTTCCCCTGTCAACCAATAGATGAACTACTTTCTAATCCCAATCAATCATGACAGTTGTCTTCAAGATCGATTATGTTTTGCGCCAGTGTATTCTGTACCGTCCGTGTCGGTACTTTGTTTTCCTACAGATAAAACTGTGAGAAAAAAGTGGATGAAAGTAATAAGTAGAACATTATATTGCTACAATTATTGCTAAATTAAAATAATACCCACGTTTCAGGTCATCACAGAAAGTTGTTTGGAATCAGTCGTTTCTTTTAACTGTGCTTTAACTTGCTATCAGGACGTATCGGTATACTTTTTCTTTCCTCTGACAGAAGAAAATTGTATTGTACTTTTTTCGATGTTGTGTAATAGCGTTATTTGGATGACGGCTTTGATTTCGCGCATTTTTTTATTTTTTTTTGGGGGGGGGGGGGGGGGGCTACTCAGAACTACCAATTCCCGTTCTGTACATTTTGTAACCTTTTGACTTTTCTCTCCCCGTTTTCATCACATTTTTTTCAAACATACAAACCTCACTTCCTCTTTTTTGAAATTCTTCTTCTCTTTATATATTATTTACTACATTTATTATCATTGTTGGCGAATATTCTGTAATAATTTTTATTTATTTTCACTTACAAAATTGCATTTTGCTCTACTTGGCTTTTACTTTTTTATTTATTTATTATTGCGTTATTTCGATGCATACTTGTTCATTTAGTTGTGTTTAAAATGTTTCGCAGTACTGTTGTATATCATTTTTATCATTTCTTTTGTATACATAACATTACATTAATATTTTGTTAGTCTCGTGATAAAATCAAGACAGGTATTGACTACCACGATTTGGCATAACATGTAGTTATTTAAATTAAATTATTCAATATTGTTCTACCCATTGATATTTCATGAACTGATTTTCAATGGGCCACCTTTTACTATTTATCATTTGTATCGTTATTTGTTACTATAATATCATCTTGTAGATGTATATAAGACATAGTTTTCAATTCCTGTAGAGGAACTGCGAAACGAGAGCATCTAGAACACATTAGTTTGGTATCTATTCAAAAGCTGTTCGAGCTATATTATAATGTCTAGAAGACGAAATTGTGCAATGTGTCTCTCACACATCATTACATCACCGTAACCAGAAGACTCTTATAACATAATAAATTCCTTATCAATACTATGTGCTCAAGATTCTTTAGAAAGAGACGTACAGCCAAGTTTGAGACTGGTAGTTCCGCTAGACTAGCCGTGGTCTAGTTCTGGAACACGACCCACGAACAATGTGTGGGAGTTGTTTGAGACTACTTTGAAGGGCGCTAAAGACGCTTCTTTGCTTTCTCTGCGGGGAGTTGTTCGATGTTATCGACGCAGCGTCATCGTGGTATTCGCTTTGTGGGGTGTTGAAATAAAGACACCCACTTTCAGTCAAGCATACATACGGTTCGTCTCCATATAATTGGCTGGTTACTTCAGTTTTATGAGATTCTTACTTCGTCCATTTACAGGATTAACTTTTGGAAATTACTCACATTTTCTATCCTCTTAAGTCTACACTAATAAACCAGATTACAATATGTACGACTCAGCTCGTAAAACAGCGCTAAATCCCTTTGTACAATTCCAAGTTTGCTTGGGATAAATCAGAGAATAAGGTTTTTTCTTAAAGAAGAAATGCGAAGGAACTCGTAGAAGAGGACAGGAGAGTAATGAAGGCAAAGAGAAAGGGGAAAGTCAGTAGGGTGGATTTTCGTTCACCAGTTGATTCCTGACATTATTTTACCCCCCCGCCCTTCCACCCCCACCACCCTTTCCTTCACAACCAGTGAAACTTGAAACACGCCGACTTCCTTATGTTTGTTCAGGAAATGCATCGCCAATGTCTCGTCCGCTAGATTTCTGCAAACGAATTATGGACGATTTCCTCGCGTTGTTCTCAAAGGACGAATATCTTCGTTGTGTGGTTTCTGAACTGGCGCATCTGGGAGAACATGGCACTTGCACACTGCGCTCAGAACTAAGGAGGAGAATTAGCGTTTTAATTAAGTGCGTACTTATCAAGCTGGCAGTTTAGCTTCGTGGCTTTAGAGTTGATCCGTAACAACTAAGCGACCTCACAACACAAATTTTAACTCAAAATTCCCCAGGGGTTTCAAATTTTTATTAAAATAATCTCGCTTTTTTTTGTGTTGACTTAAAGAAGATTGAGGAGAGGAGTGAGTTAGCCAACGTTCTAGGCCAACCTGTACCACGGGAGGCGGCGCAACCTCAAGAGGGTGCTTAATCCAAGTTTAATATCGACACCAAGCAAAAAGATTTGACAAGTCAGCTGAGCTTTTCCCCCATTTATCGCCCCGTCGTCTTTTTATAATGACTCCCCAAGCTCGGGCCGTGGTGCACCCCGGGAAGACGAAGACATCGCGGTGGCGTCAGAGGAGTAATGCGCCATGCTATTTAGCCGACATGGCGTTGTGACATTACATTTCACGGTGTGCGCGCGCGTTATCTCCATCATCTCATGCGTATTCCTCACGCGCGCGACTCGCCCCCCCCCCCCCCCCCCCCCCCCCACGGGGCCAGACTTATCTCCTCGAGAATACAGGGGACTCTGGAAATAACGCCGCTCGCGCGCCCCCACTGCCCGACCGGCGGTTTCGCGGTTCCCCATTTATCGCCACTCGGCTAACCGGTACGGGCACAAGTCACACTTTATCACGGGTGTGACATGCGAAAAAAGATGTCAACAAGCTCTCCAAATATCTGCTTGTGGATTTCTAGACACTCCTCCAGCGTCCTATTTGGGGACCTCGGCGTCGTATTGACCGTCGCGACGCGGTGCGCAGTGTGATGGTTCGGCGTCGATCCTGCCCTGGCGCCCATGCCCGGGCACATCACGCCTACCGGCCTTACAGTTGCCTGCCTGGCCGTCCGTCGGCGCTCACTGTATTATTTAATTGAGTCCCGGTGTTCAAGGAGGGATGACGTGCTTTTGTGCGCCGCTCTCGTAAACAGCTCCACGGCGTTAATTAATTAGTACAAAAACCCCTCACGCTTTCAAGAAAGTGTGTTCTTCTGTCATAATGGCCTCTCACCCCGGTGATTGTGTGTAGATATCCGGTTACAGAGTGCTCTCACGGTGATTGAAAACTGACAACAATAACACTGACAACAATCGACAAACCGGTGTGTGATTATATCGTTCTCAATAACACATTATGTAAAATAAACGTGGTGGGTAAAGTCTACAATTAGGTCGTGCCTCTTAAAATGTGTCCGTGTTAATTTAAACTACATTAATCTGAAGACATTATAACTAGCGGCATTTAGCTTAATATTGCGTCTTGTATCAACATGAACCTAATAGGTCCCCCGTGCCCGCTATTTCCATATATTTCATTAGTTGTATGTGTCCCGGAGCCTCTGTAATCAGTAATCAAGTCAGGCATTGTGCGCTGGTAATGTGAGGGCACGTTTGCATACATTTGCATACGGTAACAAACGGCCCTCAGTTGAAATTGCATACGCCCTTTCTTTTTAAACGGTGCATCACTAATGGGAATTGTCTATGTTTAATGTCACCAGAACTGAACTAAAGCATGGATTTTATATGCTAGACTCGTGAATATCAGCCATGCACTCGTGTTGGGATAGACGTTCTGTGTAGTCTACATTTCATAGACGCTAGTTTGACGGACAGTTGACAGAACAATGTCGGACTTCGGGACTCTGATTGTGCCGTTGGCATTGCTCACACTCATCATTTTCACAGGTAAATACTAGCAGTCATATATCAGTTTTTATGTGTTGTTGTTGTTGTTGTTGTTGTTGTTGTCGTTGTTGTTGTATTGATGTTGTTAACATTGTTGTTGTTTAGGTTTAAAAAGGTTATATTTTAGTCGGACCGTATTATTTTAATGTAATTTCTTTTGTCGATAGTATGGGTAATGATAAAATGAAGGTACATAATAATATGTTGTTTATGATTTCGCATTTCTTAAGTTTTATTTCATTCTTTACTTATTTGAAGCATGTATGATTCTGCGTTTGCTGTACATTGCAACCAATATTAAGTTATAAGTAAGTATATAATGGTAATATATGACAAGTTGGACCCAATGTCCTAATTGGCTCATGCTCGTTTATGCATGATTTCAAAACTTTGGGCCATGCCTCCGTAATTCCGCCAATAATCGTACTTCCGTCGAACGTCCACTGCCAAATTAATTAATTGTATTAAACACACACAGGTTTGAAATTATTCTACCATGACATTCTCCTGAACGTTCATGTAGCTTGTTCGAGTGTTTGAGGAAGGGTATGACACTGATATTGCCAACGTGACATAAACTATGAAAACGTGATCTCAGAGCCGGCCGAGGCGATAAACTTTGAGGGCATCACTTTCAGTCTGTAAGCGTCGATGTGGCTGGACCGTGTCACGTATTTACAACATCTACGTGACAGCGACGTGACGATCGGTTCTGGTCAATCGGCCGCGGTCGTAAACGATTAATAGCAAAAACAATTAAACGTGCTGCTCTCAAGAGGCAACTGAATTATAAACAATAATCGCAACAATGAAATAAAGTACAATTACAATGTGAATTATTGAACACTACTGCAACAATTGCTTAACTAACACGGACAAAAGCATTAGAACCCACAAAAGAAAAAAAAACTTCTGAGATCTCAGCAATATTTTTTTTTTTTTACTTTAATCGAAAAACATCTTTTATCAATACTTATAAGGCTCATTTTGCTCCTCGCCACAATTCATCACTACTACTATTATTTATGCAGTGTCCACTTATACAGCTACTACAACCTCTACAACCTCTACTACTACTACTACTACTAATACTACTACTACTACTACTACTACTACTACTACTACTACTACTACTACTACTACTACTACTACTACTACTACTACTACTACTACTACTACTACTACTACTACTACTACTACTACTTCTACTACTACCTCTACTACTACTACTAATTCTACTTCCACTACTACTAATACTACTACTTCTACTACTACTACTACTACTACTACTACTACTACTACTACTACTACTACTACTACTACTACTACTACTTCTTCTACTACTACTATACTACTACTACTACCACTACCACCAATACTACTACCACTTCCAATACCACTACCACTACCACTACCACTACCACCAATATTACTACCACTTCCACTACCACTACCACTACTATCAGCGGTGGAAAATTACCGGGCTCCCGCTCGCCCGGGCGAGTAAAAATTTCATACTGGTGCTTAAAATAACATCTAGAATATTAATTTGACTTTTTGAATATTTCACACTAGTACCTGACCGCGAAATATTTTTGCTGGCTCCTAAATTGTTATTGGATGTGATCCCCCCTGACTAATACTACCATTTCTACTAACCGTATCACTAAAACAACTAGGACTAAACAACTACACTCATATTACGACTGCTGCTAGTTACTCTAGAAATATATTACTATTAGGGCCTTGGTATGAAAGCAATAATAATTACGAATGAGTGGACGTGGTTTCCATCCAATCGTGTTTCATGAAACATTCCCCTATCTGACAGGTTTTATCGGCATCCCATGTTACTTGCATATTTTACACTTCAGTTAAGCCACTTCATCTGTACAGTGTTGTGTCAAACCCAGCGTTTGAAAAGTTGATGCCAGTTAAACCGAGCTGTTGATGGTCAAAATAAAGTAAAATCAAAAACACTGTGAATCCGGCGTAGTTATCTGTGGTTCATTTTAGGGGTTGGTTTAGTACACCACGGTACGCGTACGTTCTAGTTTCGAATCCTGGCTTGGGCATAGATGTGATATGGCGTTATTCATTATCCCTGGCCCTACTCATCTTCATGATTAGTATCGTTGTCAAGCCCAAATCATTATCACCATCATCTGGAACGATAGCGAAATATATTCATCTTCAATGTACGCGGGGTAATTAAAAGTATAGCAATATGGCTGCTGAAAAGAAAACAATTGAACGGTTGTCTAGTTATTACCTGTATAATTGTAGTAAGGCGAGAGGTCCTAAGACGGCAATGTCGAGCTGTGTATATAAGTAAGCATGGTTTGAGACCAAAGCCCCGCCCACTTGTAGATAAATACAAAGCAAATTGACATTGCGAGGTTTGTCTTGCCTCGGGGCTGTCTCGGAGAACACAGTCGAATGGCTTTTGGTCAGCGGTTAACACTCCACAGACCAACTGAATGCCCAACCCAACACGATAAAAGGGAGGCGAAATGTGATTTCCATTCGAGATCAAACGAGTTTCAATCTAACAGCATTTTCCAGTAGACCCAGCTAGTAAAAATGAGAAAAATTCTAAAATAAAATAAAAAAAAATAGACTGATGTTATTGGTAATGTGTATTATTGTTAGAATTTGGTATCGGCATTTTTGTCACCTTTAAATAATAATTACTGGCGTGATCGTAATGCCTATCATCAGATCAGTCTACTCCTATGTAATCCATGGGAACACTAATAGATTACTTGAGCTGAGTTATTATTTCCCAGTACTCGAACACCCCCTTTCCACCCAAGAATTTTCAAACTTGGAGTGAGACCCTTCACGAAGCGAAATTTTTACTTTTTCACTAAGAGCCTATTTGGCTCGGTATGAAAAAATAAGCAAGTGAAATGAACTGCGTTGTGTGATCGTCCGCAGAGCCAACAATATCTAGGAACCACACAATAGTGAATAGATCATATGAATACAAACATGTTTAGCACAAATTAATTGCTACTAACACCCATATTTTAATATAGTTCAATACTTCTATCAAATTATTGAACTAAAATAATGCAAATCACATCATACTGTTCATATTATTTGCATTCCTACAGCAAAATACAAATTCATTTTATTTTTTCTTGAATTCAATACGTTTGATAAAAGTTATAAACTAAATGATGTGAATATATTACATATTAATACGACTTTAAATCTTGATAAATGATTATTATTATATTGCCCTTTAGAGATAATGGTGAATAAACATAGCAAAATAACTATAAGGTTAGCTGTTACGCAACTGACAATATATGAACAATTCAGTCAATTCTCCATAATTTAAAACTATACATACAAAATGTACATTTATGAAGTTTAAACTTACATAATATTTCGTTGTTTGAAACAAAACACACGTTTTTACATAGCAATGTAATTACTAATTTCACAGTTTGAAATTAATGTTATGGATTTTGATTGAAAATAATGTGTGAGCATAATTTGCTCGCATGCAAATTAATTAATAATGTTATAAATTATAGTGAGTTTTCTTTATGGCTCAGTATAATAATTAACAAAAAATGTTTTAAAATTTGAACTTACATTAGAAATATGTAACTATGGTTTATTAAGTGTCGTTTTCTACGTAATACATTTTCAAAAATATTCGTGTTCGGAGCTCATTCTCCTTGTCGTTATTTTCTGGTGCGTCAACTATTAACATTTTGCGGTATTTATATGAAAACAATGTACGTGTGTCGGGAAGAAATGATAGGAAAACTTCAGAATTTTATTTTTTGACATAATTAAGCGAGCAAAGCGAGCGTCTCCACTAGACTCTTAAGGCACTTCGTTCTGTTTTTTTTTTTTTTTTTTTTTATGTCTGTCGATAGCGGTCGAACGGAAAGTCCGATCAACTTGAAATTTGGACCATTCACAAGCCTTGATGTGGATTGAAGGTGTATAGTTTTGAGGCAAAATCGTTCGAAAGGTTACAAAGTTACACCATAGTAACGGCAATTTGTTTTTCTGAAACAAAATGGCGGCAAAATGTGAGATAGCCATATTTGTTTAAAGCTTTTTCCGGTAACGAATATGTTCATTTTATGGCGATTTGATAAATATTGGCAAAGTTACACAAACGTTACTCGAAAATATCTTTCTGAAACACAGTAACAGCAAAATGTGAGGTGGCTATCTTATAGTAAATTTTTGTCCGGTCTCGGATATACTAATGTAAACGCAATCTGATACGTATAAGAGGCAGAAATTACATTTCAAATGTTGTCAATAACTATTAGTAACGGTGGCGGACCGCGGCGAAAACACTAGACAGAATGACAACGAAAATTCTTAGCAACGCACATTGCACTGCATTCAACAATATCAGGAAGTATAAAAGCTATGGAAATTAGAAAATTTTTTGTAATGCGCATTCTTGAATTGTTGTTAATTGTTGTTTTTATTAACTTTGAAATCTTTTCGCCAGAACGTTCGTAGATATGGACGCGCTCGCTTATCAACGCGTCAAACAGAGCGTTTTCCTAGTAATTTCAATAACAAAACAATTGATAGGCCTATAGCAATGACAGTAACAACGATACAATAATACTAACCATATTTAAAAACACAACAACGTTTTCCATTCAAAAAATTATGTTTTGTTATTATAAAATAATAATGTGACATGCATGCAATAATACTCATACATAAAGTATGAGAAGTACGCGTTTCATTTCTGGTTCTTATACTGTCGACTTTTGCTATTTGAATACCAATTATGTTTCTTTTCTTTTTTAATTCTCATTGTCTAGAATATAATGTTGTTTCGTTTTTATTCCAAATGAACATTCGGTTCTGCATCAATTTAGAATGAAGATTGCATGTTACTTGTCACGTTAGGTGGTGGTGTTCGTACGAATTGCGCTGTCTGAATACCAGTGTTCTTGATATCGCTATCCACTTTCTTTTGAATTGCATGATACAATCACCCATTTCATCGTCAAAACTATTTTCTTTTCTCGGCCCTTTATCTAAAATCACACCAAATGCATAATTCGCTACAAATCATTTTCGTTTGGTCAAAAAATATTTCATGTTCTGAAATTGGTGAGGAACTGTTAACAAATCGTATTTCTGTTCATGTTCTTTGACCCTGGCTATTGGTTCAGTCCTCCCTTGTTCCACAGGTTTTAGCCACCCGAACGGGGTTACATTCACGCAGAATTTCGTAACCTATAGCTACACTCTGAAAGGAAATCGATAGAAATTGCTAACATACCAAATAATATTGGTGGCGTGAGTGGTTTCCTGCTATTAAACGGCCAGCAAGATGAAACACTCCAACAACCAAGAACAATAGCATGCACGAAGCAGTTTGGGCCTACCACCTGCACAGCAGAAACAATATAATACATAGTAACGCACAATCAATAACGATCATAAAGTAATATAGTACCGGTAGTGTATAAAATACTCGAAATAAAGTAATAGAGGTAGCAGCAGTTTGCTGAATCGAGCACACTTAAACAACGTCTTGAAGTATCCACTCTACTGGGCGAACCAACATCCAACGATGGGTTTGAACCACTTGTGCAATCTCGTTGGTCGGAAATTCTTTCCAAATATTGTCTTACACACATCCATACAAGCAGCTGAATCGAGGGCGTTGAATTCATAGAACGTTTCGTTTCAAATATTTCTTGAGCTAACCGCTAAATACTAATTATCACACTTTTACATCTTATGTTGATGTGACAGCAGTTTTATTAAAGTTTGCCCCGACTGTGACTTAAACCCATGTATGTATCAGTGAGTATATCTAGCGAAGGGTGCCTAGGGTGCCTATGGAAGTAGCTTGCAGCTTGCTAATTTGGTTTTACTTTTATGACTTCTTATCTCCTTATTAGCCACAACGTTATCAGAGAAATGTTTATTTAACTGTAACTACATCTATGATGTGCAATAGTCTCCTGCCGGAGGTTCGGCGAACCTCAAAGACTTGAGAGTTCGTATAGCCTTCACCAAGAGATTTACGACCACTAAGACCCGGTCTTGTAACGCCCGGCTAAACGTTTAGCCCGGGCTAAAGTTTAGCCCGAGGTCAAATTTAGACTGGTGCTAACGATATTTAGCTGCTCGTTATGGCTGGGCCTAAATCGCCGCCAGTAGCGCGTGCGCGAAGTGAGACGAGACCCCGCCAGGGGATTTATAGAACCTGTCACCGACATATGAATCTCAAGAGTAGGATATTCTTCTTTACCCTTAAATTTCTTGGGTACTTGCTGTGCTATGTTCTAGTAACCATATGAATCAAGCATTAAGTCACATTTGTAGATGAATAACAACAATCAGCAGCCATATTGTATAACAAGAAATATGTGCATATCGAACATTTTGTTAGTTGTGCAAGGTTTCCGTTACGCTTGCTTAAATTTCATCGCCTCGTTTACACGTAGTACTCAGAACCAAGTAACTCTACAGCAACCAAATTTATTTTCTTCGCGGTATATCGTTTTCCCATAAAAACGTTTTGCTCGTATTCAGATTTATACCCCACAGTACGACGTAACTAGATCTTCTTATCTGTACGTGTACTCTCATGCAGGCAGTCTATGTCCTTGTCAAATTTCCTAGCTCAACGGTGAAAAATATCTTCCCCAAACACAGGACTCGCAGCGTTGATTTATGCATGTGTGTTTTATATTTTATTTTAGTCTTCCTTCCTTCACCATGGAATTTCTTGAAAGCACCTAGGGGTGAAACATAACAAAAATAATGAATACGTTAACATCGTTCGTAAACCGCGATGCCTGGGAGAGTGTTATTAACAGATCCTCGTATAAACCTTAACGATAAGTTATAATGTAGAGTCCATTTATTACCACCATTTTAACTGCAGGAACGAAACAAGAAACAAACACCATCAGCAATTAAAATCGCCGCCTTATTTAACTTGGAAATATAAAGCGTGGTATGGTAGCTATTGCGAACTAACTTTATACAAAATAAAATAACAAACTATAAAACTTTATTTATTTATTTTACACAGTGAAAACCAGCGCTGGTGGTCACGAACAACACTGCGAAGCGCATATTTAATAAACACCGCTGGGCTCAGACCATGGATTATATTGGTCTACTTAAGATTTAAAATTGCATTCACGTTATTTAATGTGGTTCTATGCAGAAGCCGTCACAGGCTGAAAGCTCTACCCAGACTGTCAAAATTCGATTACACGTTCGGGCTTCGGCCGTAAGCAAGTTACTGCTTGGAGTTAAATCTTTGAAAGGTTTATGTCTGTACTAAAAGACTGAAAAACATCGACCTGTAAATCCAGTATTTCATTATTGTGTAGCTTTTTTTTTAGCAACGGTGAATACTAAGTATCGTGAACGTGTTTAGCTAGGAGAGTAATGGCTTGGATATACGCGGTTCCACGAAAAAACAATTGTCGATTTCATAACTAAGACCGATAGGCATTAAGAGCGAAGGATACCTCTACGTCAAAAACCGCAGAAAATTTTCATTTTGTAATAAT
This sequence comes from Isoperla grammatica, assembly GCA_945910005.1. NCBI lineage: Eukaryota > Metazoa > Arthropoda > Insecta > Plecoptera > Perlodidae > Isoperla > Isoperla grammatica. The sequence goes on from OX246738.1 coordinate 60,707,936, forward strand.
ATCTCAAGATTGAAACAAAATCGAAAATCTGAGAAACCATAGCGCTGTGGTTTGGTAAGCTCTACGGCCTCCACACACTGAATGATAAATGTATTTAACGTTATAATCGGTATGATTGTGATAACGATTTTTAAGTAACTTAAGGAAATCGTTATCACAGTCATACTGATATTAACGTTTAATAAATGTATCATTCAGTGTGTAGGGCTTACCAAACCACAGCGCTATAGTTTCTCAGATTTTCGATTTTGTGTTTCAATCTTGAGATATAATTGAAAAATGAAAGTTTTCTGCGGTTTTTGACGTAGAGTTATCCTTCGCTTTTAAAATATAGAAACAACGACATGCGTTGTTACATAATATCGTAGTGGTAACCAAATTTGAATATATTTTGGCATTGATATTGGTAAACCACTTGAAAATGAAAAACATTTAAACCATCTATTAAACAACGATATAAAATACCATACAAATATGCTTTGTTTGTAATATTGTCTATTATTTACTGAGTGAACAATAACATATTTGTCATGCTTGAACACTGACAACACATAAAGCAAAGCAGTAAACGCGCCCCTCAGCTGTTGTACATGGGAGAATGCCGTAAACCACTGCGCGAACTCCTTATGTTAAATTAAGCTTGAGAGCAGTGCTACATAGTGTACGGTTTATACGCAATGAATATTAAAATACTCCGAGATTCAGAATGTCAAATCCAAAGATTATTTGCTTAGAATCTCCAACGGATTGATCCCATAAACTTTAGAGTACTTCCGATAAAAGCAAATCCAAACAAGGACAATTTATTATTATTCACTTATAAAAGAGAACTAATTTAAATGTGTGCACAACGAAAAATAAATAAAATCATACACTAGTCAGTCATAAAAGTGTGAAAGAATTACAATATATGGGACCACGCTCAGCTGGTGGCGGAATTTGGAACCTTCGTTTACCCACAACACCATTAGTTTTCGCCCCGTTTCACAAAATAATTGTTTGGGATGTCAGTTTGCTGCAGTAATAATTCATTATTTTAACAACACTGTGCTTATTTCGAAATCAAAGGTTAACTGAAATTAATCACAAAATTTCACGTAGGTTCACTTTTTGTATGGGGCCAAGTTTTAAAATTAAATCTGTATATATACGTATCTGTTATTGGGTAACGTCACTGCTCCCATAGGGCAATGCGCATCGATATTTAACAATTTAACAAGTAGATTTCAGTTCACTTTCTTTGCCCTTATCACTATCATATTTTACTTGATAATTCTCAGTTCAATTTGTAAAGAATGGGCTTGGTTTAAGAGGCACCATTATAAAGCCATGCCTCTTAAAATGTTGTATCCTTGTATTGTGTAGTGAACTGCTGTTCTTATTTCGTCAGAAGTAGTTTAAAAGATGCAAGAGACTTTTTAGAGTTGGAATAGGCAACATTTTAGCGGGGAAGTTTCTACAGAGGAAACTTTTGTGTCTCCGTTTATTGCCCCTCTGTTCGGTAGTAATATTAACTACGCACGACGATGCTTCCACACAGCACTGGCGCGATATAACGTTCTAGCCACTTTTACATCTAAAAGTTGGTCTCATCATCTATATTCATCGCCACCATTCACGTTAAAATCTTAGTTAACTTTTCAACATTTGGTAATATTAAATATAGAAAACTTGTTCGTTGTTTTTATTTGTAGAATGCATGAAAAACTGTTACAGAATATAGCCATTAAAAAAGTAGTTTTACAAAGAACTTTAAATTCGGTGAATCGTTATGATAAATTACCATTTAAAGAAAGTTCTATGACAAGCGAAGAGCTATGATAGTTGGCGAGACAGACGTGCTTTTCATAATACAGAGCATCGCCACTCAGCCTCGGACATATATGTATCAAACAATTGATAGGTACGTGGGGGGGGGGGGGGGGAATATCGCCACAGAGTTGACCCTGAACTCGGAAGTGACTTAATTACTTACTTGTTTTACAAACCGAAAGAGTGGGCTAACTGTATACAAGGATAGTGTGTTTCTTGTTAACATTTTGTCACTATTCCATTGTTGCCAAAGTTACTATTGTTACTTAGGTTGGAATTCATAGTCGGCCCCTACACCTAGGGGCACCCATTGTTGCTATGGATTTGTTTTGTTTATGGGAAATAACATGCAAACAATTGTTACCTTGGTAACAATGGGCGCCCCTAGGTGTAGGGGCCTAATATGAATTCCAACCTTATTCTTCTTCATTGTGTTTATAATGTATGTTTTAACAAGATTAATTGTATAAAACCATAAACTCCGTGCTCCATTTCTTGTCTCATTGGCCCAGTCAAATAATAACCGTCCCACCGTCACAAGTTATACATACTACATAACGACGGTCGTGCAAGGGTAGATTTGTTTGGTGAAGACGTTTCCAGCTTAAAATAAGAGCACAAAGTGTTTTAAAAGCTAGGAGCTATTTCATAGTTTTATCGCACGTAACTAGGTGGGGTGGGTCACGTGAGATTGTCCGTGCCTGGTGACAAAGTCAGGCATGGTTCGTTCACACTAATGTAATTCTCTCAGCAAAGATCGCCGGATAAATGCGAGCGAGTGCACGCTACAATTATGTTGATCCGTCTAGCTGTTTAATGTTGACCTGGTTATGTTGATGAGGCGAGCGAGCGTTTTCGAGAAAACCAAAGCACGACACAATAAAACAATCGTGTTTAATGTGAGCGGCCGAGTGACTTCATTAAGCTATCTTAATTCTATGGGTTGGCTTCGTTGTTGCATGGTCTGGAATCTTTCGACTGAATTAATCGGCAGATTGAAATTAAGTTTTGTTAATGCCAGCAGCAGTTGAACGAGGGTCGAATAAGGATTTGTAAAAACAAAATTGGACATCCATCATCTAGAGGAAACTGCTTTATGTTTGTATGTTTTTGTTTCAATTTCTAAATTAAATGGATTTCGTCAAATATCAAGCTCAAGTCTTGGTAATGAATTACTGAAAATTATTTGAAAGAAAAGAACACGGATAGTTGCTCCATTTTGGAATGAAAATCTTTTTAATACTGGTATGTTCTAATTACATTATTATTTACTTACATAAAATTACGAAATTTAATATTATACAGACCGGTATTTTCATCCGCAATTAGAAAGGAAAGAAAATACGCGTTAACTCTCAAACAGCGATGCGGGGTTAGGAGAGTTCAATTTCTAAGTTTCTACTGGGAAATTAAAACTCCAATTCTTTCTCGTCACTGCGTATCATACTAACTTACTAACAATCTTTACAAATACTGTACACCTTATTTGTCCCGCTACATTAGCACTTAGTATAGAGCTCGAGGTTACCTGTTTGAGCTATCAAATCACACCATGTCGTTAAATGGGATTAACTTTAAATCATCTGTTATCAGAGTGTATACAAGTTTCAACTATATAAACCATACCATTAATAAAACGTTTCACTGGTTCATGAAATAAAACGAACGTCGGCGATAAAATAACCAAAACATTACTAATCATACACATTCCAATCATTGTTGCTTAATACCCAAAACATAAAATGATTTTTAAGAACACGTGACATCCATTTCAATGTGCACAATATCTGTTCTCATTTTCAAACGGCTTTTCTGGTCCTAACTTTTGGTGCCAAAATAAGTTATCGCATTGTATTACAGTTTGGAATCACGAAGTTGGCACTTCGGAACTGGCTAGCGTGGAGTATTCATGCACGGTAGCTGCGAGAACCCGACACGAAAGTCCACTGGTCAATATGTTACTTCATAAGATCAGTATCACCTTTCAACACTGATCATCTAGATCAGCGGTCTTCAAACTTTTTCATCGGTGTCCCAATTCTTACTCCTGGAAATCTTTCTTTCCCAACCCCCCTCCCCCTATGCCCATAACATTTTAGAACAAGGTTTACTTTTTCCATATGTACGATGGCACGCAAAATATCAACATATTTTAACTTGCCTTCGAAGATAGAAAAAGTATTGTTTCACGCTTCTAAAGATGTAGTTTAAAATAATGCAATTTGTGCAACAACTTTTTTTACAAAATACGTTTTGTTGCTGTCCCAAATGAAAATTACTTGTGTCCCAAATTTGGGACGCGGCCCAGTCGTTGAAAAGCGCTAATCTAGATACACTTTGTTGCATGGTCTGGAACGTTATGAGCTCGAACATAGCTTAGTAGAGTAAAGGCAAATGTGGTTTGACCTGTCAGATGGTCAAGTGGATATCAGCTTTGTAAAATAGGCGTGTGGGCTAGGGAATAGAACGATTCGTCTCGTTAAAACTTATGTTTAAAGTTCGCACCACATCAACTTCCAACCAAACTCAATGGCGAGACCCCTGCAGTTCAGGTATTGTCCTTTAATAGATCTGTCAAACGTTTACGTTTTCTTGAGTTAGGTATATATAGGTATACAAATACACCCCACAAATAATATATACTCGTTTCTAGCAACATTGTGATGTGAACAGAGTGTTATCCAAGTTCTATGATAATTTCCGGTTATTTAATTTAAATATTCACCCGAACATCGACAGGTACACGGTCCGTTGACGGGATGAAAGGAGAGCTATCTCTTTGTTGAAATTTGGAAGTTGATGTGGTACAAACTTTAGATATGGTACAAAATCGAGTTTGAGGTTTAGAGAAGAGAATATAAGAATTGCATCATCTTACAGTTGGACTAAATCCAAGTTTTGGATTATACATAAATGTATGTTGTCGACATGTATGTACTGCCTTTGGATATTCCACGACATTCCGTGGGGATGCTCTGACAAAGACGCTCCATTTGAGACGTCGTTATTTGGTCGCGCGCGTATGCGTTGCCACGCAAGAATACGGAATGCCATGAAACATTCCGACTTGGCCCCAAGGCGATAGATAAAATTAATTGGCTTTCTGGTTCCTGGTGTATAACCGAAACTATATTACTTATGCACGACGTAAGTGATAAGTGAGAGTAAAAGTTCGAAGCGTGGTGCATGACTTGACTTTTGACTTCGCTGTTGTTTGAGTAAAGAAACTTGGCAGTCTTTGCAATTATGTTGTCTTCCTTGAGTTTCTTTAACTTCGCTTTTTGTCTCTAAAGGGCAGTCTTCCTTCACATAGAAATTTAGGACAAAAGTAGTGGCAAAGTACTGCGGGTGGGGTGGGTCAAAATCCGCTTCCCCTTTCGGCTTTTGTTTTGAATTAAATGAACGAGTTGAAACTCCATCGTTGCTATTAGATGTTACTTCTCCGACAAAGAATGGTGTGTGTACAGGGGAGCAGTTCTTTCTCGTTCGACGTTCTGTTCACGTTTTCCATTGAGAGAATTAAGGTAACATCACTCGCTTGATTGAAAAACTGAGTTTTGTAGCCACGTTAAATCATACGAATTCAAATCTGAATCAGCATTAATTCATTATTTATAACTTTGGCTGTGTACTCTAGCTTTTAGCAGCGCAATTTTACTTTGACACATTTACGGATGTAGCCAGTTCAGTAGGTATATAATCTAATTAGGTACTCATATTTACTTTTTGAAACGCATGCTTGCGGCGTTGTAACATAAAAGTCTAAAATGTAACCTCAGTTCACACCCAAGTGCATCAACCTGTGCCCTACTGTGTACGACTTGTTTTCACGTAGGTTCAGGAAGTGCGCCAGAAGAGCTCGTTAGGGCTGGGTTCAGGTTTATTGTAAGACCTTCGTATGGAGTGTACGCGAATGTGTTTTTTGTCAGATTAACTATAGATGCATTTTATGGTATGTGATTGAAGTACTTTGTGCCATTTATCAAGACTGTGGCATAGCTTAATACAATTGTGTTCTCCATTTAGATTGCTAGTGACGGTAATCGAATCTGTAGGTCCTCCCCAACGAGATTAACGTGTGACAAAAATGGCGATTTCTCTATGCGAATCTCTCTTCATTTTCCTAACTCAAAACTATGATTCTTCGTCGTCATGACAAAGAAGCTAGCACCTTTTGAACTTAGACGTCGAGTAAAGGTTTTATATTTCTCCTTAGATTGACTTAAGAGGAAGGACTACTAGCCAATATTAAAACCCGCGAAATTAACGTATTTTCGTCATATCGCAATAACGCCACACAATATCGAAACAGTGACACCTACGCATATTTTGGATTCGTGAGAGCTCAATACCAAATGAAAAAGATTTCGTAGATTGTAGTAATTATAGTTGTAATTTGTAATTAACTTGTAAATTAGTTAAATTAGAAATAATAATTATAATTACTGCAAACTAATAAATCTTTTTCAAACGGTATTGAGCTCTTACGAATCCAAATTATGCGTAGGTGTCACTGTTTCGATATTGTGTGGCGTTATTGAGATATGACGAAAATACGTTAATTTCGCGGGTTTTAATTTTAGGTAGTAGTCCTTCCTCTTAAGCATTGTCTCAAGACGGAAGGGAGGGAGGGGGGGGGGGGGGGGCGGGAATACTCTAGATTCTGAAAGCTTAAACAAAACTTGAATCAATGTAAGTATAGAGATTTTAATAGTTGAAGTGCAGATATTTGATTTGTGTGCTTCGAATGTAGACACAAGCCAATGTCACCAACACAGCTTTATGAAAATGAGGCCATATACATAAAGAATCTCTTTAAAAGTTATTCGTCCTTAAAGTCCCGATCTTTTAATATTTTGGTAAGAAAATAAATTCGTTAAACAAAACAATGTCAATATTTGAAAATGTATTGACATTTTGTCACTTCTTCCTACAACCAATTTATGAAAAAAGTAATGAAACTAGTTTTTGCAAGATACTGTAGGTACCACCTCCTCTTTTTCTCATCACTTTCTTGGACAGTATTGTTTTTATTGCCTCATGCATAAATATAAATAATCCCCAGTACGGAAGTGCGACTTTGCATAGTTATAATTGAGTTATTAGTATAACCACTAAGGAAGTATTGGTTTTTATTTTGTACTAGAGCGATGAGTCGAATGTAATGTTGGGTTTATCCATCAGCCACAACGTATGTTCACAGAAACATTCCAAGTTTGTCCGTAAACCACATCTGACGAGAAGTTTCCAACAAGGAGAACTGTCAGCAGTATTACGCGGTTTCAGAACCTGGCGGGCGGGCACCGAACTTCAGAGTAAATCAACGTTGTGAGAGCCGGGGGAACCAACCGTCATAACTGATCACTTTTATTAGTATGCGCTAACATGCAATAATAATAATAATAATAATAATAATAACAATAATAATAATAATAACAATAATAATAATAATAATAATAATTGTTATTGTTATTATTATTATTATTATTTTTATAATGCAACTTCGAACTCCCATAAGTGTGTAAAATACGGTGCTTGTCGGACTCCCTGATAAAGTTGTCATAACTTTTTCTAGAATCTCAAAATCACTTGTTATTGAAAAGCTTCTTCAGCAAACTAACACATGGATGATTGACCTGTAAAAACAAATTTGACTCATAACGGCAAAAACAAATAAAAAATCCTGAATTGTACTACTACTACTACTTCTACATTTTATCAGTTTCCATATATTTTTAAGCAAAATTTAAGTTATTGATTAATACTCATCCACTGTTAAGTCTGTGTGAAGCAGATTAGGGTCTTGGTGCCCATACAACGATATGAACGAGGTTCACGGAGCTTCCGCTAGAGGGTTTACGGGCGTAGTAAACTCCCTAAACCCTCATATACTGTTTACAGTGGAACAACGAGGTATAATGACATCCGAAGAGCTGTTGTGTTGCTCGATATAAAAACAATAACATTAGGCCAGCCTTGATACTTGTCCTATAAGTGGACGGTATAGTCACAACGAGAATGAGTCTTCCCCTATTGTGATTACACAGGTTGATGGATATGAATAAAAGTGATATAGTTAAAACGAAACATTTCTAGACAGATTTAGATCCGCATCATCCTACTGTAAGTACAAGTTGTCTTCCGACTAGCTACAAGCACCAAAAGACTAACTCTTAAATTAAATTAATTACATTATTAATTAAATTTAAGAGTCCATGATTGGAAAAACAGGGCATTACATTGGGAAGTAACTAACCACACTTTATCGAACAGTACAAGATGTTTTAAAGATAATTTCCCTTATGAGAAGATATTCTTCAAAGCAAACATGTTATCATTGCAAAATATTGAAGTGCAATTTTAATAGAAATCCCGATGATACTGATTTATAAACTAATTTTGTCAATGAATGACAATAATGAATTCACTTGCCCCTAGATGTGTAGTAAATAATAAATTCATTTATAAACTACATTATTTCTCTCACAATTGCGTCACATTTTAGGTTTATTTCAGTGGATAAGGAAAAAATGTGGAACTTAACTAAATTTAAATTATCCGAATAAAGATCTTCTATTTTACATAGGCTACTATTACCGTTATTGAAAATGAAAGTCAGTTCCGTATGGAACATTGTTATACAATTTGTCCCCAACTACGCACACAGTTCAGAATATAAAGAGTCCCCGCTTGGGCTCGAAGCCAACCATATCAGTCTGTCAAAACTGCCCGATACACAAGTGAGTAGACCTGTATAGGTAACAAGAAACATTTCTAATAACACATTTATTCTCCTTGTTTACAACGTGAACATGTACATGTACTGTTATGTACTGTGTTGAAGTTGTATAGCTGATCGTTAAAAGTTCGTTATTTCAAAATCTAACGCTTGCTGGAGTCGATGGCAGCGCTCTAGGTTATATGGTTTACCAGGTAGACACGTGAAATACGGAAGCGGAAGTAGGAAATTGCCTGTCAGGGTGGAAGCTGCTGTAGGACTTAGAAGGCCCGAGTTACTCTGAAACCTTCTATGCGGCCGGGTATCAGTCACATTTTAAAGGTGCGACTATACCAAACTTTGTTTACATCCGATTTGATAATCTCGGATTGGTTTGGTTACGATTACTTAATTACTCTTTAAAATATGTTTAAGCTTTATAATGATTGTTACGTTATACGCGTTTATAAAAACACTTTATAACGAGAAAACGTTATGATTTAGTTATCAGATATAATATGGTTTTATCAGTCGAACGGTGGTCGAAACAAGATTACGATAATCCATTAAACACATCATTGTAACAACAATAAAAACCATCGCAAATCGGTGTTTCTCAGTGAAAATCTTTGTTTAGCGTAGGGTGAAACAACAACCGCTTTGCTAAAGAAAGAAAAACACATCAAAGAAAAAATATTGTTCGTGAGTTTGTAAGTAAATGTTTCTCTGTCCGAGTTTACCCCTCGTATATTAGGCATCTTTTAGAAAATTGAAAACCGTGCAGGATTTTCCCGTATTCCCCCATCGCCAGGTTTATATTATATTATGTCGTATTTTATTTTGCGTATACACTTGTTTCGTCTGGAAAAGTTTAAAAACTGTTGAATAAATGAGTGAAACTTTTTATAGACTTTAAAATCTATGATCACTTGTATTTAATTCCCAATAATTCGATTAAAATAAAAACTTAAAAAACAAAACAAACAATAAAATACATTATCTATAGTCTAGTTGGTTACTTGATTATATTTTGGCATTCTGGGTAACACGCTATGCCGAAAGTAAACTATTGATATTCCACGTTCACATTTTGTTCGAGTGTTTAGCAAGCGGGATACAATTTTCGCTTCCGCAACGCAGCTCCGTTTACTTGGGATGGATATGATATTTGCTCAAAACTAATGAAAGGGGCAGAGTATAAAAGATAAATGTTGTGTTATGAGTAAATAAACAAATGTGTGTTCATCCCGTCTATCCACTCTATTTTGTAAGATTTTGAAACGTATATTATGAACATACGATGACTGTTGTAGCTGACGGCTCAAACTCACAACTAACATCAATGCCCGTTGTATATTGACATATATATACAAGTCACTTCAAGAATCGTTCAAACACAATCATGACTGATCCGGAATCGAGCCGACGACTTTAAACTTTGGAAACAGTCACAAACCTATTAGAAGCAACGAGGCATTTAATATGTATGCTATTGTCTCCCGCGGGAAATCAATGCTTTTTGTCGAGTTGACGTCGACATTGAAGAAATATTTATTTCATTTTTGTGTAGACCGGCCTATCATAATCAACATTATATGATGTCGGTTATTTTATCGATATGAGAAGAAACCTTTATGCTATACTGGAAATAAACATATCTGAAAAATAGAAACAAGGTTTTGGAATATCTTCTACATTATGTGATGAATTCAAACTATTCAATCACAATTTACGGAGACAAAATTTGTGTTACGGTTTGTTCGTGACTGATAGAGGCGGACTTTGATTAAAAAAATACTGAACGCACTTAAAGTTGTAGGGAAAATGAAGCAAAGAAACCCGGAAAAGACGAATTTCATTCGTTATATTTAATGCTATCAAACTCAATTCAGAAACTGTCTATCGATTTCAAGACGTAAGAATATTTAAGTAAAAACGCTTAATTGGTTTAAGTCCCTGGGACCGGATTTCTCCAGTCCCGGGCTGGGATCGCGCCCAGGCCAACTTTCCAGTCCGCAACCAGAAGCTCGGCTTCTCTTGGCTCATTATCAATTTACGAAGATCGAAGAAAGAATGTTTGAAAGAAATCGATCCTGTGATATACGAGTTATTCACATTTTATGCCCCAAGCAGCTGGTATGTGTGACGTCATACGGCCTAGATGAGATGACGCTGCAGAAATAAATGTATGCGTTAGACATACTTATCCCACAATTCGCAATAACACTGAACTGGCAAGACTCGAGTCGTCTCTAAAATTACCCCAAAGAAGTAAACAATTATGTCATTCCCACGTTTCAATAATCATTTTTTATTTTTTTTAAAGATCATTTTAACATTTGAAAGTGTATTTCACTAACACTTATCGTTGTATTGAACAAAATTATTATTGAAACTTGGCAACATTCATGAAATAGAGAACTAAATCGTTTAGGCAACGACATTATGTTTTTTTTTTTAAATTTTAAAGAAATCGAGATTGAAACCGTGCTTTGGTTGGGGTTGTACAATGTACACAACCTAACGAATTGTCGATAGAGTTTTCGAATGTGTAACAGAGAAATAATATACTACATAATATGTATACGTATGAAACGAGGCGATATTGCAATAAATTTAGATTACATTGAAGTTGGACTCGGTTAGCGCTGTGTACAATAATTCAACAAATACAGTTCGAACCCCGACTATTCCTTTATTACTAAAATCAAGCTTTTTCGCATAAATAGTTTCACGTGGTCGGTATATACAAGGACGCTTCTTTGATACTTGGACAGCATTACCATATGTCGTAGCGTACATTTCGAAAATTACGGTTTATCTATACTTACAAGATTTAGTGAATAATCTCAACTCTAAATATTTAATCAAAAAGAGCAGCAATGGTTTTCACAGCTAGCATTTATACGAATGGGAAATAGTAAATACGTATATATAAATTTATCACAATATTCGGCCTTGTAACGTTGTTATAGTTTACAATATATTATGGGTTTTACAATTTATACGTACATTTATAACTACAGATAAATTAAAATCACTATATTTGCAGCAAAATGTATAAAAAAAATAATGTGTGAGGTGTTAAATCAAAGCGTAACGTATATATTTTGCTCCGTGAGCCAATGATTACCTAGCTTATAATGAGATAGGGAAATGTTCTATCATTAATGCTCGTATCGCTCCCATCTACACAGCACGCAATAATAACTCGATCAAATTAGAACCAACCACGCACGTATTTAGAAATAATTAATTACTGAAATATCAAACGAATCTAAATCGCTCAGACGTGTGACTATAGCTGTGTAGCACGCACTAGTCACAAAACCAAAGCTCGGTTATAAATTATCTTGAATACCAGTGCGACTACTGTAATTATTTGCAAAAGTGTGTAAGACTGAAGTTCTAAGTATCTTGTCCAAGACAAGATAAGGAGCTGATTAAAGGCTGTCATGTACATTGGAGCTATTTCTTATTTATTTGTTTGCCACATAAGTTCGAATTATAGAATACTTCTTACTGATGTTTGAATCAATATCTTCTATTAAGTTGTGCTCGTCTCCCTTTACTTTCTGCCTCTATCATAGTAATAAGATAGTCTTTATTTATAGCTTGTTTGAACTGGAAATAATATGGTGTCTGAAAGATTACTTGTGAACTAATTAATTAATTTAACAATAAAGTTGGCTTAGCTGTTAGACGCGAGACTCTAATTAGTTGGACCCCGGTTCGATAATAGCCACCGGTAATCCTGACTGAAGGTTTCTCCTGGGATTTATCTCAGTCACAATGCTGGGATTGAGTTGTGCTAACAACCCCATGGATATTCCTTCCCGACTATTCCAAGTACCGGTACCGCAGTACCTAGTAGTTTACCCAAGACTACCTTACAGATGCTATCGTCACAGGCGAGTAACTCGTAGCCAACCAGCGAACCGCCTGAGACAAGCCCCTGCAAATACTACTCGCTGATTGGCTACGATCTCCTCGCCTGTGACCAAAGCATCTGAAAAGTATAGTCTTGGGTCAAGTATATAATCACCTGAGAGGGACATGAATTGAAATGAACGAATTAAAATACTGAGAAAATATATTCAGTTTATACCGCTATCATACAGAAAGTTTATCTCTGCTGAAAATTTGTGTTACTGTAATTGATTAATAACAACAGGATCGTTAAAGAAAAAAATGTCTAGCACGCAACATGTAAATTAAAATGCAGAGCTGTGATCGTAGATTAGTTATCTGTGCTAGGATCTTAAATGGTCTAATGAAAGGGTCTTAAAACGTGTGGAAAAGATCAGCGGTAAGGCCAGAATTAGTGGAACTAAATTAGTTTGTAAAAGCACTCTTGTATGTTTTTTTAGAAAATTTGAATTGATCGATATTTTAAATTGTGACTCTCGCACAGTCTTCACATTGTTTGCTCGTACCTTGCGTGTGATGTTTGCACCTCGTTTACCACGCGAACACGATTACAAACATACTAATACAGCGAATATAACAAGTTATTACAATAATGAAGTCCATATGAATAGTTGCAAACGTGCGTCTACATACATTGAACGTATATTTAATGTCGTTGACTGAAAATGTATCATCTTCGAATTTTCTTTTAGGACTCAAATATGAAGATCGTAGTTTGATTTAACAGGAAGCATTTGAAAATGAATTGAAACATTTTCCTCGTACACAGATTTATTTTCAATATGTTACGAGATCCGATTAGTACAAAGAAACGAGTTTCAAATTTTCTCTTTTTCTTATTAACATCCTTCCCTTCACATTTAATTAACTATAATTTTATTATGAAAGCCATCCATCTTAATTCCATCAAAACAGAGATTATTCAGTGTGGTGTACAACATAAATTATTGATAAAAGTAATTAATCAACATTATAAAAAGGTGTATCATAAATAATGGCTGTGGATGTTCTTATCTACATAAGAAAACAGTTTGTACTTTGTAGCGTGTTTAGTCTATTGTTGATGAAACAATCTGTGCTCCTGCTACCTCCTCGTTAATATAATCCGGTTTGGATTTGTCTTCCAAACTTTTATTAACTTTGCGCCTCGTTTCTCACAAATGAATTCCCTTACGTCATATAATATTCACGTGTTTGTTTCCGCTTTTACTTCTCAGGATGCATTTAGAATGTACCCCTTTGATGTATATTTGATACATATCATGGTTTGGATCAATATCTTGCTTGAGTCTTGCTTGACATTCTCATTCCAAATCATATACGTAACAACAAAGAGGCTCTTTGATGTATTTCTTGATTGAAAATAAAAAACAACTCTGGGTATACCATCGTGAAGGTATAACATATTAAACTCGCAAGCATCTTCAACTCCAATGTCGTTCTTTTATCTTGAATAACTAGCCGCTCAGGCCCGGTATTACGATCTCGGGATAAAGTTCTAGATAAGTTATCCCCAGGATTTCAAAGCTTCTAATGGTTGCCTGATGAAAACAAGTTATCCCAAGGATAAAAAGTTATACCTAGATCGTAATATCGGGGGTTAATCAAAAATAAATTTTATTATTTGATTAAATATAACAGCAAACACATTATGCCAATCTGATATTTGAAATATCACTATAGGAATTATTCGCAAACCCACTCCGTCATATTCTTACACACGTTTCTCACTGCATCAACACCGTACAGCTATTCATTCGCTGTTGATTCAACGTTAGCCGTTGTTGAGGTGTTATCTCACCGATGGAAAGATCTATAGGTAATCGCTATAATAGGTAATGGTTTCGCAACAAACGAAAACTTGATTTTGATGGGACCCAATAATTACTTAGTTTGGCGGTTGATAATTTTATGCTATTGCTATTTATGATATGGTTAGTTGCAAGATCGCATTTAAAATGGTTGGTGTAAGAGAATAGTATAAATTCAAAACAACATATTTGTTTTTATCTTGATTAGTTTGGATTCTTGTCTACAACAATATATCGTATTATTTAATTCCGGTACTACTTTAAGCATCACTTTTTGACATAATTATATTAAAATTATAATGTGTAATGCTAATTTCTTGATAAACCCAACAAACGATAATTAGATTAGTTTAATTATTTGAGTATTAATGGTTTTAGAATCATAAAAATATGCATATAAGATTTCTATCGTACACATAATTAAGGTCACAAAAATAAAATAATCCTGTTACAAAGAATTAAGCAAGCATATATCAGGGAGCTAGTTTTGAATAGTCGCTACACGTTTCAGCGCTTCGTGTTTTAAGTTCATTAGATGTGTTGCGGAATACTTGGGTGGGAATAATGTTTTTACATTATTTGATGTAAAACCTTTCTAAGAAATAATATTCCTTTGACGTATTAACAGGCTTCATGTGCGCAACACGTACTTCAAATATTTCTAAAGAATTTTAAAATTATCTAAATACCTGGAAATATCTTCCTTTAGAAAATAGAAAGTAAAATTCATAAAAAGTAAAAACATCTCGTTTTTGTAACCTAACTGAGCTGGTCTTCCCACCAGGCGCAAGTGAGCTTGTCGCAAGTGAGCTGATACGATTTAAGCTGTTATCACTCGAGTCATGTACTCATCTGATCGGCATTCATGTCATCTTGTCGCCTCCTCCACACGTCTTCGCGGCGCTTGTGTTCTTCCAGGCGTGTTGATACGCATGTTGATAACTCCTCAACACTCCTTGCGGCCTGATACCACGTACACTCCTTGGCGCAAGTATATCTCCTCCACACTCCTCGCGGCCTGATACCACGTACACTCCTTGGCGCAAGTATATCTCCTCCACACTCCTCGCGGCCTGATACCACGTACACTCCTTGGCGCAAGTATATCTCCTCCACACTCCTCGCGGCCTGATACCACGTACACTCCTTGGCGCAAGTATATCTCCTCCACACTCCTAGCGGCCTGATACCACGTACACTCCTTGGCACAAGTATATCTCCTTCACACTCCTCGCGGCCTGATACCACGTACACTCCTTGGCGCAAGTATATCTCCTTCACACTCCTCGTGGCCTGATACCACGTAGACTCCTTGGCGCAAGTATATCTCCTTCACACTCCTCGTGGCCTGATACCACGTAGACTCCTTGGCGCAAGTATATCTCCTTCACACTCCTCGTGGCCTGATACCACGTACACTCCTTGGCGCAAGTATATCTCCTTCACACTCCTCGCGGCCTGATACCACGTACACTCCTTGGCGCAAGTATATCTCCTTCACACTCCTCGTGGCCTGATACCACGTACACTCCTTGGCGCAAGTATATCTCCTCCACACTCCTCGCGGCCTGATACCACGTACACTCCTTGGCACAAGTATATCTCCTCCACACTCCTCGCGGCCTGATACCACGTAGACTCCTTGGCGCAAGTATATCTCCTTCACACTCCTCGCGGCCTGATACCATGTACACTCCTTGGCGCAAGTATATCTCCTTCACACTCCTCGCGGCCTGATACCACGTACACTCCTTGGCACAAGTATATCTCCTTCACACTCCTCGCGGCCTGATACCACTTACACTCCTTGGCTCAATTACAAGAATAACGATAATGTTAACAATTATAATAAAACAATTATTAAAGAAATAAATGTACGCTATTTTACGATGTTTTGTTAATAACAAGTAATAAATAATAATATCAATTGAACTTGCAATTATGAGGGTCGATATTGATTTACACCATATAATAATTATATATAAAGTTAAAAACATGTCGGGTTGTTTCATGTTTTGTGTATTGTTTTTTCAAGTTGTTTTGGAAGATAAGAAAGTATCTCGTTGTTATCCCTTTACCTGTTTCGGTAATCACCTTTATCAACTTTAAACACACCACGTTCTGTAGTATTGTATTCAGTGAGTGTTTATGTGGTCAAAAGCACTTCTTACCGTACGAGCAGGTGAAATTAATAAATAATCATATATGTTTATGTGCTATTTTGTGAACAATCTTTTTAATTTTCCTAAAACAATTTTGATACCCCTTTCTTGACGTCGTTACCACTCGCTCTTTGTCTATAGTTTTAATGCTCGGTTCTCCAATTAAGCTTAGCGGAGGTAACGAAGTTGGTTCTTGCTATTGATGGGCTGTGAAACGGTTATTCGTTCAGAGCCAATGTGAGCTGGGTCACTAAACAGAGATACTTCTGAGTCTGGCTTGCTTGGCATTGCTCTCATGAGCTTTCCTGTACACAACGGGGCTAATGCATCGGCCATTAAAGAACAAAACTAACAAAACGCTGCGCTCTACCATATTCTGCTCGGATCGCGAACCTGATATCATCTGTGTGTTTTGTGAGAGCAAATATACCAATCTCGTTTCCTGTCGGGTACGCTGACGTCACATCCGTATAGCGTAGTTCAGCGTCAGTTTGTGAGATGGGTAGTAGAGAATAACCAAGACTGACAGTTCATTTTCAAGTCGACAAAATTCAAGTGCTTTCTTGTAATTACTGAGTCAGGACGATGGGATAGCCCCAGGATAAAAGAAACAGCAGGAATTACAGTTTATAATCGTATTACGAGCTGGCTACACCACATCGAAAAAGTGCCAACGCAGCCAGTTAGAAACACTCTAGACTCTATTTAAAACATAATTTAAATGTTTTAATCAGGAGGGTTGTGTTTTATCCATGATGCAAATTACAGCAATACTGATTATATTATTACACATTACACGGGATGTATTGTACCAATCATCGAATATTGCTCCCCAAT
Source organism: Isoperla grammatica (assembly GCA_945910005.1). Lineage (NCBI taxonomy): Eukaryota > Metazoa > Arthropoda > Insecta > Plecoptera > Perlodidae > Isoperla > Isoperla grammatica. Next base: position 60,725,206 of record OX246738.1, read on the forward strand.
ATGGGCAATGGCTGCAGACACAAATCTAAAAGCCCTAGATCGAGTAGTCTCATTTTTTCTTGCAATAGTGAAGTATCGAGTGCCAGCTTTTAAACATTGCACCAAACAGGAAATTATGCAATCTTTAAATATTGACAGCCTTACTTATCGCAGAGTACGATCTGGCATGGCTTTCCTGCATCGCATTGTTAACGGTCATGTCAGGTCGGACATTCTTGTGTCGCTGTTTCCGCTCCGAATACCTTCTCGTACAACTCGTCTCACCAACCTATTCCACACCTATCTATTACCAAAAGATCGCTTTTCTACCGCCTACCTACTACATTTAATTCTTTTCCCCAATCTTCTTCGTATGACATATTTGCTAACAACTTAAACTCATTCCTTACCTCAACTCGCCTTTATGTAAACCAGTAGTTAAAAGCAGAGGATGCGCCGGCCGATGCGATTCTCACCTGTATGCATGTATTGGTTATGTGTTTTTATAAAAAAAAAAAAAAATGTATAATGTTATAATGTTACGTTTGAAGGTTTAATGTAAAATGGCTGTATAGCTGTATTTAAATCCTGAATAAATAAATAAATAAATAAATAAATTATATAAAGCGATTGAAACGAGCTTTTCTATTCGTTTTTTCGACACTAGTTTTCTTTTTGTCTCGTGAGCGGTCGAACGTAGTTTCTGAAAAAGTTGAAATTAATATCCACAAAATGTCTATGTACATTTGTAACCATTCGTTTTGTGGTAATATCGTTTATAAAGTTAATTAGTTACACCATAGTTGCACGAAATAAACTGCCCTCAACAAAATTTTGGCAAACTGAAAGATAAAACATTCATTTTATTACATTTGTTAAATCTTTAAAAAAAATGAAAGTAGCAGTAAATTCAGAAAAGCCAATTTAGTAGTACATCAATTGAGTAAATCACAGTAAATTTTCACCTCATAACTGATATGTTTATTTTCCTGCGATCTGATAAATAGTATATTCATACATCGGAGCACTCTGATTGATTGACTGTGGCGAGCGGGGACAATATGACATCGCCGCCCCGCACCTCTCGTACAACCATAAGACGGACGACGCAGATCGCCTCGCACTCAGTCAAGGCTATGTGCTCGCTATGAACGTGTCAAACGTAGTTTTCTTATAGTAAATATTATTTATCACACAATGATGTGCTTACGGAATCACGTGTGTTGATGTATAATCAATTTGGCGTTATAGTAAAGTATTCTTGTGATGTGATTAAAACTTGTATATATAGTCGCATTTTAATACTGCGACCATCTCTTCAGCTTTAAAGCCATTATTGTGTACAAATAATGCAGTTTTCAGTTGTTTAAATCTATATTAATGTATTTATGTCACTTGTAACGATGATTTAACGAAGAGGAATGACGATCGCAACCAATCAACATGTTCTGCGGGATTGGAACCCACGTACCTTGGTGGATCATATCGCTCGAGCCCGCCTCCCACCCTCATGAACCACCACAGACGGAAACGCTTCCACGTTCTGGAAATACTCTTGATATAATGGTTCCGGTTCTAAGGATTAATATATAATTTGTACAAGCTGTGTATTGGTGCACACCACTGGTTTTAATTCTAAAGGTGGATAACGAAGGTTTAGCTTACGGTACAAACGTAGGTAAGGATGTGCATGTGGAGATAGCTGTAGTATAATTCGTTTGTCGTGAGTAAACAGCGCTCACCATTAGGATACATTATGTGCTTGGATGTACACGAGTGGTCGATAACGTCCAATGCTTGACCAGTCAGTGATCTCTTTCAATTGGTCACAGTTTGATGCTTTTACAACCTTTAAGGTACACATTTCACGCGAATTTATGTTCTCTAAAATTGAAGTTAAACTCTTTCATGTTGAAAGTTAAGCCCTTAATTTTGAGATGTCAGACATTAACTTTTTACATACACTCCAGTTCTGGCAGTAATGTGGCGGGTCAAGTCGTCCGTTTGCCTTGCACACCTTGCACAAAAACAAGCGCAAAGGAACTGAGTGGGCACCAAAAAGAGTCCAACTGGGTCGCTAGCTACGCGTTACATAATGACTCTACGTGTGTTATCGACAAAATATAGAAAGCAAAAACAGTTGCCGCGCCACAAAGGCGCTTTAAACATTGGCTCCATCAAGTTGTAAAACTAAAGCAGTCTTTCTCTCCCAGTTTGTAAACACAATGGCGAAGGCGCTGGGGAAAGTTGACACCTCGATATTTACCATTACATGAATATTTATGATTTGTTGACCTCGTGGATTGTTCTATCACGCAGTCTACTGCAGCGAGGGAGGGCGGCGGGTCACGGACGAAGCCCTTCCAACTGAACTGTCCACAGTTAAAACCATTTTCGTTTCCGACGGTTTTAGAATTCTACCACAGACCCTTGATTGTGAGGGAAGTTCATCACTTTATTTGTATTATTTTTTAGAATCTCACGCATCTCCCCCTCTCCCCCCCCCCCCCCCCCAACACCACCAACCAGTCCACTCTCCGCATGATTAACGGGCAATTTGCGCCCTGTGAAATATATACCAAATCCCAGGCTATGTTGGGTTGGGGGACTTGGGTTATTTAATTACTGGTTTCCACACTCAAAAAGCTACAATAAATTTACTCTTGAAATAGATGCTGGGCGCAATATTGAACGGCTTTATACTATCGTAGGCTTTCCTGGCTAGAGTTAATAAAAAATTTGAGCTTTTGGTTATTCCCATATCGATTGCTAATACCATGTTTGATGTGCTGATGTTTCGGGTTGATTTCACTTCTCATCTTCAGAGCTAACTCGAAGTCTAAGGTCCAGTATTATAACGGCCCACTAAATACTAGACCGGGATTTAATGGTTTTCTACATGGCAACCACCAATCATAAGCGCCGTTTGCACGGAAAAGCAAGTTCCCGGTGTAAATATTTAGCGGCATGTCATATTTAACGGGCCTAAGAACCACAGAGTGAGAACCTACTAGAGCCAGCTTCACTCTGCTACTGACACGCCCTCTAGCATTTCCTGCATATATTTCATTCTCGTGACCCACCCCGTTCTGTTGGCACATATTTTGTTAATAAGGCCACTATTTGTTACCCATCAAAGGTTCACAATGTTGGGTCTACTGTTGTTAGGGCTCCAACTGTTGTTTTTACGATGCCATGGTCAGTCATGTTGCAGATGATTTGCCAGCACCCTATATCTTATTGTGTAAACCCACTCACCCAAAGGGTGCACATTACCCAGCGGGCTTCAGCGAAGACAACTGAACTGGGATCTAAGACATATTTGGGTGGTCCTAAGGTCCTGTCACCCTAAGCCCGCTGACCTATGAACATTCCACTGTATAGTGACAAAACTTTTGGTGAAAGGAGTTTAGTAGAAAGAAAGATTGTGAGGGATTTATAAGAGACATTGCCTATAAGCTTCTACTGTTTTCGATGCCATAAGAAAGTTAGCTTTTAAAGACTATGGGCATGGGCTATATACATAAACCCATGGCTACAGAACTTTATGAATAAGTAAATGCACAAGACGTTTAGTATTCGGTAGTTAAATTTCGTTTTATTGTCCTGATTATTACAAGACCATTAACTTCGAAACGTGCCGTATTAAAATAATGGTTTCCATTTCGGTTGGTTGGTATAATCAGTGTATTCAGCTATAGCAGTAAAAACGTCTACACTGACGACACACTAAGATGTAACGTACGACATGTTTGCTCTGCTGTCTGGCTGGTGTTTCTTGCGATGAAGGATGATGTTTCGTTCCGTCAGAGCTCAACGAAATGTATGTTTTGAAACAGCGTCTCGGCTTCCTATAGTCCTATACCCGAGGTAAATGCGAGCAGTGCGGTTAGAAGCACTTGTTGTTGACTCGCTTACAATTGGACTGGTAAATTCCTCTGCTCGAAACTTGTGGTTTGCTTCCTTATCGAGTTCTCTGAAGTAAGCATATGTTAGTTATTGGACAAGGGGGGGGGGGGTGTTCAGCTTGTATTACATGCGATTCAATTTTCCGTCCAACTATATACATGAATATTTAATCTTGACTTCAACAAATTTGAGACGTTTTTGTTTCGGTGATGTTATAGTTTAGATGAAGTTCGAAGGAAACTAAAACCTACTAGAAACGCGTGAGGTGAACCACCTAGAATAACAATACATTACTTTTAAAGTGGGCACAGACCCGTGATTTGCTCGTGATTTACACCTGCGTTTACATAAGCGTGAGTCATTCAGTGGGCAAAAATATATTAGGAGTACAAGTGTTAACAAATAGGTGCTAACAAAAGTGTAGTTCATGTTGCTCATCTTCAAACACATACATTGATTGAGCTGTGTAAACTTGCATTACAGACCTACCCAATACCGGTTATACCAAATCCAACACTGCAATCTTAGACGATAAAACCAATAATTCCTAGAAGTTCAGTTAACTTCTAGAACTCATGAAAATTTCATTATGATTATTCCTTTTCTATGAGGTCCCTTTATTGCTTAATTTTTATTGCTTTATTGATTTAATCTTTTTATTTATAAATTTAAACATCACATACAACATGTAGTGCTAGAACATTGGTTTACTGAAAGCAGTTTTCCAGTAGTGACCTTGACAGGTCCCCACTATACCAAACTAACTACACTAAATCGAACATAGACAATTAGTTTTGTCTACAAACAAGTTACTTATTACAGAGTAGTCGTATACTCATAATACGCCTAAATGCCTTAAAACAGAACAGTATTTTACTCTTTACTGAAATAAAATAAGAATGTACCAATGAATTTTTGTGAAATATACAAGGGAGGGAAACTAATAGAATATTATTTTGAAAAAGTACAATATCGACAGAACTAGGATATAAAGAATTACTTATGATGATAATGAAAAATGATAACGATAATGGAATAGATAGGGTTCTTCATTCCCATCCCCACGAAGTAGAATGTTAAATATGTCTTCTGTGTATTGCTGTGACCAAGTAAACACACCATAGAGCAATTTTTAAACGACTAGGTGACAGTTTCTATTGATAATAGGATTAGGACCTATAAATAGACAGGGTGTGTCTCTGATGATTGTGAAGAAGACTATTGGATGGTCTTCTTCTGTTCTTTCGATACAAGTTATTGACTGCTCTACCGGATGTGTTGCAATCCTAACTGGACGCATGCACAAGTTGAGTGTACCCGTGGAATGTGCATGTGTCAGGATTTCAACACTTTGTCGGGAGCGGGCAACGAACGGGTATCGTGAAGAACACCTGAGTCAGGTGGATTGGGTTTTGTTGAATGGACAACGGTGGCAGGCCAGACTGGTTTGACTCGGGGAAGAGGCTGGTTTGTCGGAGAAGAGACGAGAGCGGGTGGGAGTAGTAGAAGGAAGACAAGAAGAACTTTACCGGGATCCGACCGCGGGGCGAGCCAGGACCAGTGGATTGGCTGGATTGCGGTACCAAGCCGTCATAAAAGGGTAGGATGTGGATCTAGTAGATTGCTTATGTTAAATTAAGTCGAACCCACGCACGCATACTCATGATGCAACAGTTTACAGTATGACCGAATAGGGTAGAAATTTAAGGAAATATAATACGTAACCTTCGTTATTGAAATCTGTTTATTAAATGGTGTTAACCCTGCATCGATCCATGACCCTACAAACATATCGATCGTGGTCAAGATTGGGGGAAAACTGGGCCTCTTAGCTTAACATCAGCTACGCTCCCCAGGCCAATCAAGGCAACAACATCTGCCTCTGGGGCTCAGTCAACCCCATTTCTTCACAATATCATGGAGATTAACAATTAACACGAGGAGACTGTTATGAGGGTAACAATGTTGGATTTTTATTTGTACCATGAATGTAACCTCTCTAGGTCGTTATGAAATAAACTGCTCAAAAAGGTTGAAAAAATTAACATTTTTTATAAGCGAGCGAAGCGAGCGTCTCCACGAGACTCTTATGGCACTTCGTCCTGTTTTTTTTGTTTTTTTTTGTACTAGACTCTTATGGCACTTCAGTCTGTTTGTTTTTTGTTTTGTTTTTATGTCTGTCGATAGCGGTCGAACGGAAAGTCCGATCAACTTGAAATTTTGACCATCCACAAGCCTCGATGTGGATTGAAGGTGTATAGTTTTGAGGCAAAATCGTTCGAAAAGTTACAAAGTTACACTCATTAACTGTTAGTAACGGTGGCGGACCGCCGCGAAAACACTAGACAGAATGACAACGAAAATTCTTAGCAACGCAAATTGCACTGCATTCAACAATATCGGGAAGTATAATAGCTATGGAAATTAAAAAAAATTTAGAAATGCACATTCTTGAATTGTTGTTAATTGTTGTTTTTATTAGCTTTGAGATCTTTTCGCCAGAACGTTCGTAGATATGGACGCGCTCGCTTATCAACGCGTCAAACAGAGCGTTTTCCTAGTGATACTAAACACAATATACATGATACACAATATTCAGAAAAATATTTTGCAGTAACTATGGTGTAACTTTGTAACTTTTCGAACGATTTTGCCTCAAAACTATACACCTTCAATCCACATCGAGGCTTGTGGATGGTCCAAATTTCAAGTTGATCGGGCTTTCCGTTCGACCGCTATCGACAGACATAAAAACAAAACAAAAACAAACAAAAAACAGAACGAACACTATACCATGTATTAACTTTATTCCCATTAAACTACTTTTTTGACATAACTCGAATTATAGTTAATGCGTATACCGTAAAAATAGTGTCGATCGTACAGTCGGTTTTGTTATTAAAGTCCTGGCCGTGGCCTTTTTGAATTGTTCTTGAACTCCATTTTTCGGTGTTTACGTGCACCTATTACCTTAAGTGATTAATGATGGACATGTAAATTTCAGCTTTCCACAATAAATTACCGTTATTAGTCAGGTGAAATGTGAGTGCTTCAATTCCCATATAAAAAACGTGCGAAGTGCTGAGCGTAATATTAATTATTAAGCAATTAATTCTTTGTATGGAAGCGTAAACCGTAACAATACATCAGTTCTAACCAGACTACACATAGCACGAAGCATCCCCATGGTTCGATTTTATCATGAGACACCCCCGTGTGGAAAAGGGGATCGGAGGTGTTTTGAGCGGAGTGGGGAGGTTGATACATCGTAAATCATTAAGACTTCAAGATATTATCATTCAATTTGTCACTCGTAAAAAACAGCTTTACTCCATATCCGGCCTATTATGAAACGTATTACTTTACCTCGGTAAAAGACACACGTAAAAATAGGAAGAAGAATGAAGGAAGAGTATGCTATAAATGGTCGTTTTTCCTGAGTGTAATACAAATATTGAGCTCTTGACATTCAAATTTGAATGAAAGTCCTATATATATATACGTTAGCCGGGGCGTTCGGTGTCCATAAAATACTGTCATCCACATGGAGCCAATGTATGTTACTAACTCCTTGTAATAAAACACAATGGTTGTGTATATTATAATACATGTATATATAGTTTCAATGTTCTAATAGTGTGAGGTGGTGGCGCTTCTTTGTTGCGGAGACCCGGGCACGCTCGGTTCATTGCTCGACGTCAGCGCTTTTCAATGTCCGTGGCGTGAATGTGTACCTAGTTGATGCATTTGTCAGTTGCTGCATATAGGTGTAACGCATGAGACTGTTTCACAGAACTAACTGAAATCTTACCCAAGCCTTCGAATCTTTCCATCTAGTGTTTGTACTTGGGGCCCAGAACCGGATCGTATGTTATCAAATGCAAATTAAGAGAAACTTCCTTCTACGTGCGTCTGCCAAAATGTCGCCTTATTCGGGAAGGAACTCCTGTATTTACAGCATTCGACTAGTATATGGCATGGAACATCCTTACCGTCCCTTCTTCGTAAAAGGAAACATGGATTTTCGACTTAGCTGACTGTGGTGGGGAAAATGTAATTATTTTTGTGCGTTTGCCAAAAGTCGTAATTTTCTCTTGAAATTGAATTTTTTATAAATATTTCTCAACCACCCTTTCTTTTCGAACAAACTCCTGTCCCTGGTTTTCTCATCATGGGGTAAATTCCTGTTTGGTCCTTTTCAGTGAATGCTTTAAGAGAACATTTATCAACGTGTATGACACATTCCTGCTTATAATACGAAAATTAAATGTTCTCCGCACAATTTCCAATATCTCCCTTACAAACGTTTACCTTCTTGGTGTTGTTTACAGCACACTGAGAGTTCGTTGATATATTATGTTCACTTGCTCATTCAGTGAACCAAATTTTGCTAGTCTATAGCCATATATTTTCCTCGTTATTCTGAATTGATCTGCCTCCATCTTCTTTGGCTACTACGAAGGAAACAATCACCACTTCTATTTGTCTGTGAGGGAATTTTATTCTTTTTATCAATAAGGGGATTCATTTATGTCGTCTGTTAAATTCCGTGGATAGTTAAAAAGGAATTCCTGATATATTGTCAATGGGATTGAGGATTGCCAATATGTCTCTAAATTCAACAATAGAGTTACATACTTATTACGGGATTTCATTACCCAATTAAATTAAATTGAAATTCTTGCTAATAGTCCTTTAATGTATTTTGGGTATGTTTGAGCCATATTCACAATAATTTCGACCATTCAATTTTATGCTGCACTGGCATTTGTTTGCATGTCGGACTTGTTTTGTCAACCGTGGCAGAGCTTCCCCGAGCAACTGATACCTCACGGGAAGGACAATAATATTATGATATCACTGGTGTTGGCAACAACTTGTATGGCCGCATGGGGAGAGGAGACTGGGCCTCGTATATAAGCACAGAACTTGCAGAGACTGAGTTTACAATGGCGTGGTAATACAATGATAAACTAGGACATTCTTATTTCTAGTTCAGACGGATAGGGAGTGCTCTGAAACCCACGCGAGATAAGCAATGCAAGACAACCACTCAAAGTCATTGATACTTAATCTTGTACTCGCATGTACTCGACTCGGCACTACTTAGCTAAGTACTTCAGCGTAGAGTAGGCTTAACATTTCAATTCTAGCTCATCGCTTTAATGAGGGTTTTAGTGCACACATAATGATGATCATGATTGGTTCACAGGCAACATAAATGAGGATATAATTACTACGTTCATTCTGTGATTATTTCTACCGAGGAAGCTCAATGGTAATTTGTATTCTTCGCATTTACACACATCTTGAATACATAAACTTTATTCCAAGACGATTTATTCAGGAAATGAAGAAAATGCGAGAAATGCAAACAAACTAATTCCCTACCAAACTAGTTCTTACGATCTGTCAACTGTTTATTGTAAGCTATATGTCTTCTCGACAGCTTAGTGGGAATTAGTAACTTTTTGTCCACCGCTTTATTTGAATTGTGTCCTTTTATCAAAGTACTTCACAACACGCCACCATATGCAAATTTTGTTTACTCTTCAGCATTAGTAAACACATGTTTTTCTATATACGCCATGCAGTAAAGTTAATGTGTGTCACAAGCAAGCTGACACCTACTATAAAACATGAGCATTGTGACGTTGATTATAATGAACGTCAGCATACGGTGATCGGTAAACAAGAGAGAACAAACACATTCATTAGATTCTTCGTTCTTCCTCATATTCTTCATCTGTAAGCTATTACTATTGTTACATATTTCTACTGATAATGCTTTACTCGTTCTTGTGTTCTAACTCACAATCCTCCCCCCCCCCCTCCCCCCCCCCCCACTTCACTCACTTAACATAAACACTGTTCTCTGGACACGCAACGCGTGCTCAACAGGGTGTCACGACACTATTTCAACTGGGCCCATGTTTATCATCCGCCCATCAGCCTTCATCGCTCACCTTAGGATATTTTCTTAAATCCATTTTCTTACTGAAATGCAGAAAAACTTCATGTAGCTAGTAGCTATTAGGTTTTCAAGTAAAAGAATCAATTTTACGAACTATCAAAAAAAAGTGCCAAAACAAATCCACTAGGCACCTACTGGTGCTTTTGTACATTTACGGTATGTGAAATAAGTGATTAGGTTATGAGAATACGTAATAATTTTAACTCTTACAACAGATTTTTTATCCCGATATGGTTACTCAATCATTTTTCATTCACGTACTGTTCCCTTACCTATCAATTCGAAAATTAGATTGAGCCAAAAATAGTACATTGCGTCGTTGAGTGCGGTAGGTGATTCAATATATGTTCTGGTGGACCATTGATTCACATTGTCGGCAAGTATACACTATTTGTTCGCAACAAAACCCCGACTAATGGTAATAAAGTTCGGTGAAACCAGACCTCATAATAAGGGTTAACTGTTTTTATTATTTTATAACTTTTTATAGAGAAACGTGTTTTAAGTATTTTAACCGAGTAGGTTTTGTGATGTGAGTGTGTACATAGGTTTACATGATTCATTGTTTCTATTGAAAACAAAAATAATTAAATAAAAAAGAAAACACGCGAGTCTCCAATAAAATACCATTTGCATAAAAATAATCCAAGCACTTCTGACACATGCATGAGTGTGAGATCTGGTGACACAAGAATGATATTTTTGCGACCACGAAGCGTCCTCGGATGTCAATGAAATATAATCTGGAAAAGTCGTTCTTACATATTGAAATAGATATCATTGGTTCATGAAACTATTTTTTATTTCGTGTTTTCATTTATATTGCACAAAGTAGGGTACAAAGTAGGGAAATAAAATACAAAAAGTAAAAATAAACACGAAACAAGAGTGGTAAAAACAAAAAACAGTAATTGTATAATTGTAGCCATAACAATAATCCACGAATAACAAAACAAAACTACTTATAAAAGAGAGAATGTAAAAGAGAAGTTTTAGAAAAAGTTAATACTTTAGAAAAGTTCGATAGTAGAGCCATTTCGTTTGCCATATTTATTTCGTTGGCTACCCAACCGAGCAAATTTTCTGGCAACCACTTGAACACTGGCATGAGTATTATATTTAAAATTAAAAAAACTATAGAACAATAAAATTTATGAGGTATATCATTTGATATTTTAACATAGTAGTACAGTTCATTTAGCCCAGTAGCTGGCCAAGCTAGAACCAAAGCAACCATATTCTGTAACATTTTATTGTATATCCTGAAGGGAATTCTACTTGTATTCAAACTATGTACGTTGAGTTTAATGTAATATTGATCGAGCAAGTTCGAATTCAAAGGGAATTTGTTTCATGATACACAATAAAAAGTTACATAATAGGGCCAAGCAAGGCTCGTTGCTCTCTGAACAATGCCCCCTTGAAAACGTTAAAACATTTTCTAATTTCAGTTTCTATTCGTTATAACATTATTGCCCGTTCCTTGAGGAGTCATTATTAACCTTTGACTGTTCAGACCTAGCTACAGCAATAAAATAAATAAGCAATACGTAAATGGAGGTAATACAGAATAAAGTAAGCTAGTTATTGTCGTAGTCACTAAAGTCACATGACATTATTTGAATGCAAATTACAATTAAAATAAATGTGTATTTTTTTTCTACTCACTCATGGTTATACAAGAACAGATTTTCAATGGGGAACAACATCAATGATTTCCATAAGTAAAACATCCCGGCCTGAACTGGGAATCAAACCCTAGAGATTCCACATTTGAATCAGAAACAAACTAACAAGAGCAACGAATAAAAATATAGGAAACATAACGTGAAACATTAAGTGCGTCCAAGGATGAAAGCCCAGATCGCGAAACGGGTGGATTTAATATCGTTGTACACGGCTGTACAAAACACAACAGAAACCGTAATTATCGACTCTAGACACGGCGAGAAAAATCAGTTGAAATAGATGTGTTGGTTGTGCAGCCATACACCTCTATCTCTCTCGTACACCACAGAGAGGTTGTGTGGGAGTTTTGGCACGTTTGAGGATGAGTTTAATCGCCTAAGCGCAACCAGATAATCACGGACTGATTTCTCTTCCCATCTCAAGCATCGCTGCGTGCGTGTGTGGGGACGCTTTGTCAATAAACAATCATGGTATAACTGCCAGAGAATAACATCGGCGTTCTCGCACACAACCACTGTAATATTACGCTTTGGCGAATGTTGGGTGGTGCACACGGGATAAACATCTCCCGTCAGACAGAACATTACGAGCCTATGTCAATGTCATTGTGCAATAGTTTTTTTATTGTGTTTGTAAGATTGATTCAATTACGAGTGATCGAATTTGAAACAAAATTCGATGGTAATCAATTTATGGGCACACTCGCATCCGAAGCAATATTTGCGCAGTCGAAGCGTTGCCAGAGGTACAATTGTGCGGTGTGCTTGGCCGTCCGGAACGAGATTTATATCTACCATTAGCTTCATTTAATTAAGAAAATCGATCTCGATAAAATGTATTTCTCCCTGGAGTGAAATTGTTTCTGTATAATCGTTACATTCTTCGCATTATTCTAAATTAAATGTATATTTTACAATCGTTATGTAATGAACAAGAATATAACTTTGTCAATTCTCAATAAATAGTCTATTGGTATGATCATTTAAATGCTACGTATAGAGTTTCGCTTCTTCTATAAAGTTACCAACATTTGAAAAGTTTTTCTTCTATGCTCATTAATTTCAATGCTGTACATAACTTTATAGTTGTGTCTTTGAGTGACTAATGGCTCGCCTGCTATTCAACACTCAATAAACACAGCGGTATAGTCTATTGTTCTCGATCTCTCCATAAAATGCATTTCGAAACTGATATTTTCTGGTATTCTATAATAATATTATATATTATTATACTGTATACACACTGTGGTAAAGTAAAATGGTAATGTTTGTGTGTTTTATAAAATAAATCTTGATTGTATTAAATCATTCTTGCAATTTGAAGAAATCAAGTTAGATTTCAATTACAAAAAATATATGATTGGTTGATTATTGTCAATGGCAATTGCCATCTCCCCCTCCCCCCCCCCCCTCCCTACTCCCCCCCCCAACCCCACCCTTCCATAAGACCTTGATTGGATTTCCTGATTTAACTGGGACACTGTTTTACAAGGTAAATATTGAATACACTGAAAATTGTGCCTAAGAAGTAAGAACTGACGACAAAAGGAAAAGAACAGGTATTGAATAAAACCGGGCATAAATGTTACAAATTTGTATCGAAAACTTTCTGTATCGCATATAATAATTAAAGTCTATTTCAGAATTTGCCTTAAAATTAGTCTCAATGTGCAACAATGGTAAACAAAATTGAATTGGCTTTAAATATTTCTTTTAGTGAAATTATTTAAAAATACAATTTACATGATATGAAAAATTGTCTTTAATATTTTGGGAAGGGTGAGCAATGCACTCTTATTCTATCGTATGACATATAGACGTCTCTGTAATAAAGGTGGTACGAATAGCACTTCTAGAATTTAAAGTTACAGCGTAGGATGAGAGAAGATACAAGAATACAACTGTAAATAAGTTTATATTAGTTATAGTTCGTATAGTTTATTAGTTATTACTTGTTAGTTTATGTACCTAAACAAGATACATACATTGTAACATTATAATATATTGTGAACAATAATAATGAAAAGATGTGAAGCTTACAACAAGAAACTTCCTCTATTGTCCCGAGTAAAACTTTACAAACAAAAATATCGCACAACTCTCCCGCTCTGGATATTTAGTACACTACCGTGTATGATGAGCGAAACATGAAATATAACTCTCCATTAAATGCGGGGTTTTGCGCTATTTTGGTTCATGGTACTCTGCGTAAACTGGATGATTCAATGTTCTGTTCAATGCTCGGAAAAGGTTTCCTGTTGATTATTACAGGATTCTGAACACAGATGAAAAATTCAATGCAACCCCGACCGTTCTTTTGTTGCGGTTTATATTGGAGAGTTCCTAATGGATATCACCGATTGGTCCTCGATCCGCCTAACGAGCGTGGGGAGGATAAAGGCGCGCCAGTGATTAGCATAGATATAAATTGTCTGCAGTCAGTGTCAGCACGAGATATGTTGCCAAAATAATGGGGACTCAATCCAGTGTGTCTAGCTTGAAAACCACGGCAACCCTGGCTTATAGCATGTTCACACAACGTCTAATACGATTGTCATAATACATTCCTTGTTGTTCTACACAACATACGTAATTATCGCATTGCATTTTTTGTTTTTCTACCCAACATGCGTGACTGTCATAATACATTCCTTGTTGTTCTACACAACATGCGTGATATCACAATACATTCCTTGTTGTTCTACACAGCATGCGTGATTGTCATAATACATACCTTGTTGTTCTACAAAACATGCGTGATTGTCATACAACATGCGTGATTGTCATAATACAATCCTTGTTGTTCTACACAACATGCGTGATTGTCATAATACATTCCTTGGTGTTCTACACAACATGCGTGATTGTCATACAACATGCGTGATTGTCATAATACAATCCTTGTTGTTCTACACAACATGCATAATTATCGCACTGCATTCCTTGTTGTTCTACACAACATGCGTGATTGTCATAATACATTCCTTGTTGTTCTACACAACTTGCGTAATTGTTGTATACCACTGCATACTAAATTTTAACGGATCGATTGCGCTCTGGTTTAACACACTTCCTATTGGAGACTCAAACTAACACATAGATAGCGCTGCTAAGCAACACCCTTATCTGCGCCATCGATGATTTAACAATAAAGCAACAATGAACAATTGACAGATAAACTCATCCTTTTAGTAGTTTATTTTCTTGCCACCAGAATGCGTCTAGTCTATTTTGAGGGGCCAATTATCAATGGGGAGTATACGGTTGTTTTAGAGGATTTAAATGGGCGCTGACATCTTGAAATTTGACGCCATTGAAGTGCTGCTGCAAATTAATTCCACACCATATAGAAGGCGTCTACCATTGTTACCAGTATTGTTTAATATGGTTTAATATTGTTGGTAAAAATATCACGGCCAACTATATGACACGAAAAATCCTACCACGGTCTTCTTGATCTCCTAGAGCAGCACTTTAATGGCGACAACTAAAACAACCGTATATTTCTTATTTAAAGAACGTTGGGAATAATGAGTTCTATTTAATTACCAGAGCTCATTAATTCACTCCATACAAGTGTTTAAAGAAAACCGTCCGTAGGCATTCATTTCCGAAGAATGGCGAAAGCAAGTTGGCTCTTCACGAGTCCAAGGAGTCGCAGTCGGCACCCGCTTAGATCGAGCTCGAATTATCCAGATAATGAGGGCGGTGGGGAGAGCGGTTCTCTTCGGGTGGCAGCGGAAACGCTTTTATCTTGGGGGGTAATTAATAAAATTGCTGTGTGCAATTTAACGTTTTTAATTGGTTTATTACGGGAGCGGGGAGCAAGAAATCATCTGCAGAACGTTAATAAAGCACCATCGAATGGTACTTCTGTTTTTTTTTTTGCTTTTCAATAAAACAAACCGCAAATTCGTGTTACGTTCAAAGTGAAATATTGTCAAATTTTGTCAAATGGCGCCCTTGTTTTAAGGGAGATTCTCGACGACGTTGAAGAAGAAGAAAAAGAGTCGAGAGGACGACGGGGAAGATAGATCAATAGTTTTTGTTGTATTTGGTTTATTTAGTCAACCGAAACGAAAAACTGCTATACCCATCCCTGGAGACGCGCCCTAGTGATAATATTTTTTATATCCTGCACGAGCGGTCTCAAGTCTGGACCGCCAGGCAATAACTCTCTCTGATTTATTGAAATATTATCGGAACGCTGGGCGACTGCGTACGTCACGAGGCAAAGCACGCGTGAGGCTTTCGACACTCGCACA
Source organism: Isoperla grammatica (assembly GCA_945910005.1). Lineage (NCBI taxonomy): Eukaryota > Metazoa > Arthropoda > Insecta > Plecoptera > Perlodidae > Isoperla > Isoperla grammatica. Next base: position 60,741,021 of record OX246738.1, read on the forward strand.
TTGGAATAAAACGAGTTGCCCGCACGTATAGAAATTAAGCTATGCTTTTCATTTCAACTCGGTTCTAAAAATGTGCACGTGCGTGTCACAGTGACATTTTCATATAGACGAATTTTCTATTCGTAATTTATTTTTGTGTCTGGAATTAGGCACGTTTGTGTTATTTCCTTCGTCTATTACCATATTAATTTATGTTTGCCCGGTTTCAGTATTATAGTCAGTTAAAGGTATCTTCATTATTTTAAGCCTATGGGTAAATGATATCGGTCACATATTTTACCTAATAGTATTTTATTATGTTTTCGGTAGCAACGTTGTGTGCTTTGATCATTCAAGGACTTTCGTGATGTTTTAATACCAATTTTGGACGAGTATTCTGATAAAATCCAAATTGCTGCTTTTTCAACGTTATTAAAACAATCCTTTGATGCAATTAGGCAAATAAAATATGATGCCGCTATCGAACGTAGCGGTATACGGTCGCAAGTGTGTTTTTGGATTTGAGATTATTATTAAGGTATTCAAGCAATTTTATTTTGCTCTTTGATACGCAAATTCTATGTATGAGCTATGAGTGGCTATTCAATCTCCATGGAAACGAATGTTTTAAAAATCCCCATTAATTATCGAGTCCTGGGCCTGGATTCACAAAGACGCGTAACTCTAAGTTGTCCTAAGTTAGGCAAATCCTAGCTAGATAAATCAAGATAAATCATGTCTAGGTATTTATACACATTCACAAATCAAATATTATTAGTTAAATTGTTCATATTTTACTAAATTTTATCCTTATAACATTGCAGAACGACATATTGGTGATTTATATCACTAAGATTTGCCTAAACTAGGACGTCTTAGCACTTGGGCACCTTTGTGAATCTGGGCCCTGCTCTCTGTGAAGTTGAGCGTTTGCGTTGCATTTGAGGCAAGGCAGAGTAATAATAAACAGCAAGTCGGTTTCGGAAGCTAATTGAGACTGATATGACTAATATTTTATCAGAGGAGTGGAACATTACTCTAAGTTAAAACCAAACCACTCAAATCATCAAAAGAAAGCGCTACTAAGCTGTACCATTGTGTGTGTGTTCAACAGAGGCTAAACTATTCAAATAAACATCACCTATATATATATATGCAGTTAATTATGTTGCTAAAAGAATGCAGACAGACTCTTTTTAGTTCCGTTAAAGCCATATGTACTATTATGAATCCACGGTTAAACAGTAGCGAACATGTCAACGTAATACAAACCATTTTGTCCGAACTTACTTTATCTCTTGGGTTTGGTTCTGGTTTGCACTTGTATAACACGTTTTTTATTGCGGTTTTCAGGTTTTATCACAAGACCATTTTAGACCTTCCCTTGTTGTGTTTGAGTGACGGTGATCCTTTATGTTTTTACGAAATTGTAATTTTTCATCTTTTCAGTCATCTCCCTTGAGAGCAAAACATACCCATTCCACTTACTCCCCTAGAGTAACTGTTTCCATAATACTTGAGCGAGTAGGAAAGAGACAATGCATTCAAGTAGACAATGCGGGAAAGTACAAAAGTGTTTTATAAGTTATATACTCTTAAATTCATGTTCCCATACAAAAGTGTCGAGTGATTTTAAATTAAGATGTAATACATAAATTGTTAAGTATAAATAATTGCAGCATTACCAAACGCATTCACCGTTATCCTGTGTAAAATAAAATAACATACATGTATGTACAAAATAATTTCGTTAATTGTCAATACAAATTAAATTCAACTGAAGGTATTTCTAATTAACCGAATCGTAGCCGATTTAATTACTCAAGCCACAAACAACTGTTATTCATTTAATTTAAAGTTATATTCATTGTTATTATAATTATAATAATAATAATAATAATAATAATAATTAGATGAGCGTAGCGAAGCGAAGTGAATCTTTCCATACAACTCGATCGGCGCTTTGTCTGTGTGTCTGTATGTATGTATGTATGTCTGTATGTGCGCTAAATTTTGTTCGTCGCGCACAGGTCAAACGGCTTGACGTATTTGGCTGAAATTTTCGTGCAACGTTTGTAACCACTAAACTCGATGCTGTTAACATAACCAGCAAAATTCGTCAAGATGCCAACCTACAAAAAATTAATTACTGAAAAATAAAATTTGTTTATTTATTTAATTAAATGAAAACTTACAAACGGATTAAAATAATGTTTCACATGTAGGTTTATATCAACAATACCAACAATTGACAATAATTTCAAAATTGTAGGTTTATCCGCCATGTTATAAAAAAATATTGTTTATTTACAACAATAATTTCTTCATTTTTACAGTGTTCCGCCGATATGATTCGCTTTTGCGGACTTTTGCAATTAGATGCACATAATAAACATAAAAATAGCGTACGCAATCATACCTTTCTCATAATTATTTGGAATCTCGATAGCTGTCATAAAAAGGCTACAATGACGTAAGATGCCAACCTACAAAAAATTAACAACTGAAACACATGTTTTCTTATTTATTTAATTAAATTAAAACTTACATACCGATATCAATAATTTTGTATATATGAGTCCACATTAATAGTACCAACACACGACAACAGTTTCAAAATTTTAGCTTCAACCACCATGTTATAAACAAATATTGTTTATTTACGGCAGTAATTTTCTTCGTTTTTACAGTGTGTCACCGATATGATTCGCATTTGCGGACCATTGAAGTTAGCTGCACATAGTATGCTACCGAAATGGCTTACGCAATCAGACCTTTCTCACTACGTATTTGGAATTTTGATAGCTATCATAGAATGGCTACAATGACGTGTTATATTTAATGACCTTCACGGCAAACATGCAAATGTTAACAACGAACTTGGTCGACAAATTAAAAAGCTTTTATAATGATTTAAAAGCAGGTTATTGTATGATTTATTAATATAACATTTTGGATATAGTCTGTATCTACATTATGGAATTTTTCATACACTGATAGGTTTAACAGTTTATGAATTAGAGCCTATTGAGTAGACCACGGTCGAATGAAATTATGCGGGAATCCATTAACTTGAAGGTTTTAATTTCTTTAAAGAAAACTCCTTAACGGATTTAAATAATATTTCGTGCATTTATTAGATGAGCGTAGCGAAGCGGAGTGAATCTCTCCATACAACTCGATCGGCGCTTTGTCTGTGTGTATGTATGTATGTATGTATGTATGTCTGTATGTCTGTATGTGCGCTAAATTTTGTTCGTCGCGCACAGGTCAAACGGCTTGACGTATTTGGCTGACATTTTTGGGCAACGTTCGTGACCACTAAACTCGATGCTGTTAACATAACCAGCGAAATTCGTCAAGATGCCAACCTACAAAAAATTAATTACTGAAAAATAAAATTTGTTTATTTATTTAATTAAATGAAAACTTACAAACGGATTTAATTGATTTTTCATTTGTAGATTTAAATCAACAGTACCAACAGTTGACTAAAGTTTCAAAATTGTAAGTTACCCCGCCATGTTATAAAAAAATATTGTTTATTTACTACAATAATTTCTTCATTTTTACAGTGTTCCACCGATATGATTCGCATTTGGGGACTATTGCAGTTAGATGTACATAGTATACACCAAACATAGCGTACGTAACATTACCTATGCAATATTATTTGGAATTTCGATAGCTGTCATAGAATGGCTACAATGACGTAAGATGCCCACCTACAAAAAATTAACAACTGAAACACATGTTTTGTTATTTATTTAATTAAATGAAAACTTACACACCGATATAAATAATTTTTTAAATGTATGTCCACATCAATAGTACCAACACACGACAACAGTTTGAAAATTGTAGCTTCAACCGCCATGTTATAAACAAATATTGTTTATTTACGGCAGTAATTTTCTTCGTTTTTACAGTGTTCCACCGATATGATTCGCATTTGCGGACCATTGAAGTTAGATGCACATAGTATGCTGCCGAAATGGCTTACGCAGTCAGACCTTTCTCACTATGTATTTGGAATTTTGATAGCTATCATAGAATGGCTACAATGACGTGTTATATTTAATGACCTTCACGGCAAACATGCAAATGTTAACAACGAACTTGGTCGACAAATTAAAAAGCTTTTATTATGATTTAAAAGCGGGTTATTGTATAACTTATTAAAATACCATTTTAGATATAGTCTGTATCTACATTATGGAACTTTCCATACACTGATAGGTTTAATAGTTTATGAATTAGAGCCTATTGAGTAGACCACGGTCGAATAAAATTATGCGGAAATCCATCAACTTGAAGGTTTTAACTTCTTTAAAGAAAACTTCTAAACGGATTTAAATAATATTTCGTGCATTTATTAGCAACATATCAAGAAATAATATACTTAAGTAATAAGGTTGTAACTTGATCCGCCATCTTGTGAAAAATCATATGTTTGTTATAAATGTTTTTTTTTTTTTTTAAGAGTAATATGATATGCAAATGATTTATTTGATTTGATACATTGAAAAAATCGCTCATCTGTCAACGCGGAGCGTTTTCCTAGTTAGATGAGCGTAGCGAAGCGGAGTGAATCTCTCCATACAACTCGATCGGCGCTTTGTCTGTGTGTATGTCTGTATGTCTGTATGTATGTCTGTATGTGCGCTAAATTTTGTTCGTCGCGCACAGGCCAAACGGCTTTACGTATTTGGCTGAAATTTTCGGTCAACATTTGTGACTACTAAACTCGATGCTGTTAACATAACCAGCAAAATTCGTCAAGGTGCCAACCTACAAAAAATTAATTACTGAAAAACAAAATTTGTTTATTTATTTAATTAAATGAAAACTTACTAACGGATTTAAATAATGTTTCACATGTAGGTTAATATTAACAGTACCAACAATTGACAATAGTTTCAAAATTGTACGTTCATCCGCCATGTTATAAAAAAATATTGCTTATTTACAACAATAATTTCTTCATTTTTACAGTGTTCCGCCGATATGATTCGCATTTGCGGACTTTTGCAATTAGATGCACATAGTATACACCAAAAAAAGCGTACGTAACAATACCTATGCACTATTATTTGGAATTTCGATAGCTGTCATAGAATGGCTGCAATGACGTAAGATGCCAACCTACAAAAAATTAACAACTGAAACACATGTTTTGTAATTTATTTAATTAAAATCAAACTTACTAACCGATATTAATGATTTTTTATTTGTAGGTCCACATCAATACTACCAACACTCGACATTAGTTTCAAAATTGTTACTTCAACCGCCATGTTATAAACAAATATTGTTTATTTACGGCAGTAATTTTCTTCGTTTTTACAGTGTTCCACCGATATGATTCGCATTTGCGGACCATTGAAGTTAGATGCACATAGTATGCTGCCGAAATGGCCTACGCAGTCAGACCTTTCTCACTATGTATTTGGAATTTTGATAGCTATCATAGAATGGCTACAATGACGTGTTACATTTAATGACCTTCACGGCAAACATGCAAATGTTAACAATGAACTTGGTCGACAAATTAAACTGCTTTTATTATGATTTAAAAGCGGGTTATTGTATGATTAATTAATATTACATTTTAGATATAGTCTGTATCTACATTATGGAACTTTCCATACACTGATAGGTTTAATAGTTTATGAATTAGAGCCTATTGAGTAGACCACGGTCGAATGAAATTATATGGAAATCCATCAACTTGAAGGTTTTAATTTCTTTAAAGAAAACTTCTTAACGGATTTAAATAATATTTCGTGCATTTATTAGCAACATTACAAGAAATAATCAACATAAGTTATAAGGTTGTAACTTGATCCGCCATCTTGTAAAAAAATCATATGTTTATTATAATGGTATTTTTTTTTTTTTTAAGAGTAATATGATATGCCAATGATTTATTTGATTTGATACATTGAAAAAAATCGCTCATCTGTCAACGCGGAGCGTTTTCCTAGTTAGATGAGCGTAGCGAAGCGGAGTGAATCTTTCCATACAACTCGATCGGCGCTTTGTCTGTGTGTCTGTATGTATGTATGTATGTGCGCTAAATTTTGTTCGTCGCGCACAGGTCAAACGGCTTGACGTATTTGGCTGAAATTTTTGGTCAATACTTGTGACCACTAAACTAGATGCTGTTAACATAATCAGCAAAATCCGTCAAGATGCCAACCTACAAAAAATTAATTGGTGAAAAAAATCAAGTTTTTTTTTTTTTAAATTAAAACTTATTAACAGAATTAAATAATGTTTTAAATTTGTATTGAAACTAACAATGTTGACATTGGATAAAAGTTTTGGAACTATTACTTTAACCGCCATTTAGTAAAAAAATATTTAGTTTCTATTTACGGGAATTTACATTGGTTTCTTTACAGTGCTCCACTTTTACGATTCTCATTTGAGGACCATTGAAGTTAGATGCACATACTATGCATGGCGAATGGCGTGTACAACGAGACCTTTCTAAAACTTCTTTTGGAATTTCGATAACGTTAATAGAATGGCAACAATGGCGTGTTATGTTTTATGACTTTCACGGCAAAAATGCAAATGTAAACAACGAACTTTGTAGACAAATTAAAAAGCTTATATTATTATTTGAATGCAATTTTTGTATGATAAAACACTATTTTATTTTAGATCTAGCCTGTGTCTACATTGTGGAGTTTTCTATACACAGATAACTTTAATAGTTTATGAATAAGAGCCTTTTGAGTAGACCACAGTCGAATGAAATTATGCGGAAATCCATTAAAAAATCAACTTGGAGGTTTTTATTTATTTAAAGATAACTTTTGAACGGATTTAAATAATATTTCGTGTAATTATTAGCAACATATCGGGAAATAATATACACAAATTCTAATATTTTAACTTAAACCGCCATCTTGTAAAAAAATCATATGTTTGTTATTAAAGTGTATTTTTTTAAGCGGCGTATGATAAGCAAAATATTTATTTGATAACTAAAAAAAAAAAAAAATCGCTCATCTGGCAACGCGGAGCGTTTTCCTAGTAATAATAATTAGATGAGCGTAGCGAAGCGGAGTGAATCTCTCCATACAACTCGATCGGCGCTTTGTCTGTGTGTGTGTATGTGTGTGTGTATGTATGTATGTATGTATGTATGTGCGCAAAATTTTGTTCGTCGCGCACAGGTTTAACGGCTTGACGGATTGGGCTAAAAATTTTGGTCAACATTTGTGACCACTAAACTCGATGCTGTTAACATAACCAGCAAAATTCGTCAAGATGCCAACCTAAAAAAAATTAAATACTGAAAAATAAAATTTGTTTATTTATTTAATTAAATGAAAACTAACTTACGGATTTAAATAATGTTTCTCATGTAGGTTTATATAAACCGTACCAACAATTGACAATAATTTCAAAGTTGTACGTTTATCCGCCATGTTATAAAAAAATATTGCTTATTTACAACAATAATTTCTTCATTTTTACAGTGTTCCGCCGATATGATTCGCATTTGCGGACTTTTGCAATTAGATGCACATAGTATACACCAAAAATAGCGTACGTAACAATACCTATGCACTATTATTTGGAATCTCGATAGCTGTCATAAAATGGCTACAATGACATAAGATGCCAACCTACAAAAAATTAACAACTAAAACACATGTATTGTTATTTATTTAATTAAATTAAAACTTACGAACGGATATTAATGATTTTTTATATGTAGGTCCACATCACTACTACCAACACTCGACATTAGTTTCAAAATTGTTACTTTAACCGCCATGTTATAAACAAATATTGTTTATTTACGGCAGACATTTTCTTCATTTTTACAGTGTTCCACCGATATGATTCGCATTTGCGGACCTTTGAAGTTAGATGCACATAGTATGCTGCAGGAATGGCGTAGGGAGTCAGACCTTTCTTACTATGTATTTGGAATTTTGATAGCTATCATAGAATGGCTACAATGATGTGTTATGTTTTATGACTTTCACGGCAAACATGCAGAAAATAACAACAAACTTGGTCGACAACTTAAAAAGCTATTATTATAGTTTAAATGCGAGTTATTGTATAATTAAACAATATTACATTTTAGATATAGTCTGTATCTACATTATGGAACTTTTCATACACTGATAGGTTTAATAGTTTATGAATAAGAGCCTATTGAGTAGACCACGGTCGAATGAAATTATGCGGAAATCCATCAACTTGAAGGTTTTAATTTCTTTAAAGAAAACTTCTTAACGGATTTCAATAATATTTCGTGCATTTATTAGCAACATATCAAGAAATATTATACCTAAGTTATAAGGTTGTAACTTGATCCGCCATCTTGTAACAAAATCATATGTTTATTATAAAGGTATTTTTTTTTTAAAAGAGAGTAATATGATATGCAAATGATTTATTTGATTTGATACATTGAAAAAATCGCTCATCTGTCAACGCGGAGCGTTTTCCTAGTTAGATGAGCGTAGCGAAGCGGAGTGAATCTTTCCATACAACTCGATCGGCGCTTTGTCTGTGTGTCTGTATGTATGTATGTGTGTCTGTCTGTATGTGCGCTAAATTTTGTTCGTCGCGCACAGGTCAAACGGCTTGACGTTTTTTACTGAAATTTTCGGGCAACATTTGTGACCACTAAACTCGATGCTGTTAACATAACCAGCAAAATTCGTTAAGATGCCAACCTACAAAAAATTAATTACTGAAAAATAAAATTTGTTTATTTATTTAATTAAATGAAAACCTACAAACGGAATTAAATGTTGTTTCACTTGTAGATTCACATCAACGGTACCAACATTTAACGAAAGTTTAAAAATTGTAAGTTCATCCGCCATGTTATAAAAAAATATTGTTTCTTTACGGTAATATTTTTTTCATTTTTACAGTGTTCCACCGATATCATTCGCATTTGCGGATCATTGCAGTAAGATGCACATAGTAAACACAAAAAAATCGTACGCAATCATACCTTACTCATTATTATTTGGAATCTCGATAGCTGTCATAAAAAGGCTATAATGACGTAAGATGCCAACCTACAAAAAATTAACAACTGAAACACATGTTTTTTTATTAATTTAATCTAATAAAAACTTACACACAGATATTAATGATTTGTTACATGTGGGTCCACATCAATAGTACCAACACATGACAACAGTTTCAAAATTGTAGCTTTAACCGCCATGTTATAAAAAAATATTGTTTATTTACGGCTATGTATTTCTTCATTTTTACAGTGTTCCACCGATATGATTCGCATTTGCGGACCATTGAAGTTAGATGCACAAAGTATCCTGCCGAAATGGCTTACGCAGTCAGACCTTTCTCACTATGTATTTGGAATTTTGGTAGCTATCAAAGGATGGCTACAATGACGTGTTATGTTTTATGACTTTCACGGCAAACATGCAGAAAATAACAACAAACTTGGTCGACAATTTAAAAAGCTTTTATTATAGTTTTAATGCGAGTTATTGTATGATTAAACAATATTACATTTTAGATTCAGTCTGTATCTACATCATGGAACTTTCTTTACACTGATATGTTTAATAGTTTATGAATTAGAGCCTATTGAGTAGACCACGGTCGAATGAAATTATGCGGAAATCCATCAACTTGAAGGTTTTAATTTCTTTAAAGAAAACTTCTTAACGGATTTAAATAATATTTCGTGCATTAATTAGCGACATATCAAGAAATAATATACTTAAGTGATAAGGTTGCAACTTGTTCCGCCATCTTGTAAAAAAATCATATGTTTATTATAAAGGTATTTTTTTTTTTTTAAGAGTAATATGATATGCAAATGATTTATTTGATTTGATACATTGAAAAAAATCGCTCATCTGTCAACGCGGAGCGTTTTCCTAGTTAGATGAGCGTAGCGAAGCGGAGTGAATCTTTCCATACAACTCGATCGGCGCTTTGTCTGTGTGTATGTATGTCTGTATGTATGTATGTCTGTATGTATGTGCGCTAAATTTTGTTCGTCGCGCACAGGTCAAACGGCTTGACGTATTTGGCTGAAATTTTCGGTCAACATTTGTGACCACTAAACTCGATGCTGTTAACATAACCAGCAAAATTCGTCAAGATGCCAACCTACAAAAAATTAATTTCTGAAAAACAAAATTTGTTTATTTATTTAATTAAATTAAAACTAAAGCACAGATTTTACTTATGTTTCACTTGTAGATTAACATCAACAATACCAACACTTGACAAAAGTTTCAAAATTGTAAGTTTACCCGTCATGTCATAAAAAATATTGTTTATTTACAACAATAATTTCTTCATTTTTACAAGGTTCCACCGATATCGTTCGCATTTTCGGATCTTTGCAGTAAGATGCACATAGTTAACACAAAAATAGCGTACGCAATCATACCTTTCTCGGTTTATTTTGGAATTTCGATAAATGTCATAGAATGGCTACAATGACGTAAGATGCCAACCTACAAAAAATTAACAACTGAAACACATGTTTTGTTATTTATTTTATTAAATTAAAACTTACACTCCGATATAAATATTTTTTTATTTGTAAGTTCGCATTAATAGTATCAACACTTGACCACAGTTTCAAAATTGCAGCTTTAACCGCCATGTTGTAAAAAAATATTGTTTATTTTCAGCTTTATCTGTCTTCGTTTTTACAGTGTTCCACCGATATGATTCGCATTTGCGGACCATTGAAGTTAGATGCACATAGTATGCTGCCGAAATGGCTTACGCAGTCAGACCTTTCTCAAAATGTATTTGGAATTTTGATAGCTATCATAGAATGGCTACAATGACGTGTTATGTTTTATGACTTTCACGGCAAACATGCAGAAAATAACAACAAACTTGGTCGACAATTTAAAAAGCTATTATTATAGTTTAAATGCGAGTTATTGTATAATTAAACAAAAGTTCATTTTAGATATAGTCTGTATCTACATTATGGAACTTTTCAAACACTGATAGGTTTAATAGTTTATGAATTAGAGCCTATTGAGTAGACCACGGTCGAAAGAAATTATGTGGAAATCCATCAACTTGAAGGTTTTAATTTCTTTAAAGAAAACTTCTTTACGGATTTAAATAATATTTCGTGCATTTATTAGCAACATATCAAGAAATAATATACTTAAGTAATAAGGTTGTAACTTGATCCGCCATCTTGAAAAAAAATCATATGTTTATTATAAAGGTATTTTTTTTTTAAAGAGTAATATATGATATGCAAATGATTAATTTGATTTGCTACATTTAAAAAAAACGCTCATCTGTCAACGCGGAGCGTTTTCCTAGTAATAATAATAATAATAATAATAATAAAAATAATTATTATTATTATTACCTATATTACTTGTGCATGGGCTAAGTCGTATAATGTAGAAAGTCGAGAGATTTGCCAACAGCCGCTAATCTAGCTAATCTATAGCTATTATAGAATATATATATATCTAATCTAACTTGTAGTGACAAGGTTGGAATGGAGAAGAGGTTATCGTGTTTACTGTTACTTCCACACATATAAGGACATTTATTTACAAACCGCTTCTCACCATTAGCCGCTCTCAACACACTGACATCAATTCACTTAAAACTTGTTGTAGGCTTTCGCGGCCACTTGTCCACCGCGCTAAACGCTTCCTGGATGAAACATCTTAACTGACATATTTACCAACAACGGACACGATAAAACTTTCTTTAGGTATCAACATTTCAATCTGCCGCTTGTCAGGAGTGAACGTGTTCTACACCGCTATGTACCAACATTTTAAATCGAACTGTTTTCATATAAACAATATTAATATTCCTCTTCTATGCATGGTCTCGTATTTAAGGGTTCCAGTATACATGAAGACCAAGGCCATCATTAGTTTCACCCAGTAGAAGTTATTGCATGTTGAAATTGTTGATGTCAAAGGAGGGAGTTTTCTTCGAATCTTTCGTCAAACTTATTGAATTCAAAAACAAAAGCGAATCAAAAACAGTTTGTTAAAAAAGTGCAATAATGTAGCTTCTATTTATTGATGCGTTTTTACAATTCAACCTTAAAATTGATGTGTTATTAGTTGTTTGAAACTATGTGGTTCACGCTGACTCACCAAGCGGTCAGATCTTACACAAATAAAATAAAATCGTAGCTTTCTGCTTGTATATTTTGCGCGCCCTTTAGTGGGCGCTGACATCTTGGGCGTCCGCCATTTACGACTTCCTCAATGCACAGCCTTCTCGACGGGTCAATCCGCGATAGAACCTCGGATTAAACCGACGTTCAAGAAGACTGTGCTTCAATGTAATCCGGTGAAACAATGCTATGTAACACCTATAGTAGGCTACATAGAGGTAGGCTAGATCACCAATCCCCCAACCTTCCACTCAGTAGCGAGCGTAGTAAATTGATGCCATTTGGAATTGGGCAGTTTACAGGCTACGTTGGACCTTTCAGTACTGCTAGCGCTGCGAGCGGCAGAAAGTCGCGTTTGAGACTCCCATTCCCGCCTGTAGTAGTTGCCCAATTCCAGATGGCTTCTAATTGACACGCTTGTGGCTGCTAGGTTGCGCATCTAGCCTACTATACGTGTTACATATTATCATTGCGGCGAAATGACTGAAATAGCACAGGACCCAATTGAGGGGGATGTGACATCACACGCAGACAAACAATTTGTTACTAGGCAACTCCATTGTTGTATCTTTCTTTGATTGGTGCATATTCAATGTTTGTCCGAAACAAAACACGGCAACAATCATGGATATTTTTAGAATTGGGTCCTGTGCTATTACTAACTACGTTCGAGAAGGCTGTGTATTAAAGTACGGTTGCAATGGCGGCCGGAAATTCAAAGATTGTGAAAATATAATACCCTATACAGATCACCTATCCATCTACATTTACAACACATATATTCCAACATATTTGATGGTAACATGAAATGGCTTACACATTGTATACATCCATTACGTATATCTATAGGATGGCAACTAGGTATGGGCGTGGCCGCTACGGCTAAATGAGAGACACGTCAGGTTTGCTAAACGTGCTATTGACAACGTCATTAGAATCTATGATTACGAGAGCCTCTTTGACCGTACCAGATCATATTCCAGGCTATATACGGCAGGTTCATCTGAAAGTCAATTAGAGATATCAAACACCATATAGGCTCAATGGTTATGGGCTATAAATTGGACGACTCTGGGGACGGGGTGGCCAGCGACAGAGGTCTGCTGTCACTGGCGTATACAACTACAGCTATGTCTACCATAAGCAACAGCCACCCCTGATTACACCCTACAGATGGGAACATATCGCACGGGGGTGTGTGGTAGGTGAGACCAAATAACAAGTCTCTCATTTAAGATATTATCACAAAATGGAGGCGAGACGTCAAATGTAACCGTTCCTCGTTATTCGGCAAACAACCCAAGTTTTTAACATTTTGATTCGTCTTCCCTATCATGACGTACGTATATACTTTAATACTGTTTCCAGTATAATATATATATATATATATATAATAAATACTGTTTATATCAAAGTTTGTTCTGACTGGACTCAAATCCTGAGCAGGCCTCTTAACGTACCGTTTCTTGCCTACTTTCAAGTTCCCGACGAAAATAATGTATATTATGACTATTTAATTATAATTTTATTACTAGCTGTTAAACCTTAAAATAGTTTATAAGTGGCTGCATTTATCACTATTACATTAATGCGAAAAAGAAACAAATATGCGCAGATACACTGATTGCTTTACTGTTAAAATTAAGTCTTGTGTGATATGTTGATAAAGAAATAATAATAAATAACGGCATCTAGTACATTCAAACGAAAACGAATATTGTTCAAAATCATTTGTTTCATGTTAGGTATATTTTACGGCTGTCTCCGCAGTAACAATGCAATTAAAAGTTGCTTAATCTTGTTAGCCCTAACCTTAACCTTTTTAACAACCACTGGCTGATGAACTGGGGCGCTGACAGTGCTGGAGTTAAAATTAAGCCTATTAGCTGTAATTATATGGACGGTACAATAGACAGCTTGTTTAAAACGAGGTGGTTTACCTCGAAGCGTAACGCCTAACGCCTAACGCCTAACGCCTAACGCCTAACGCCTAACGCCTAACGCCTAACGCCTAACGCCTAACGCCTAACGCCTAACGCCTAACGCCTAACGCCTAACGCCTAACGCCTAACGCCTAACGCCTAACGCCTAACGCCTAACGCCTAACGCATAACGCCTAACGCCTAACGCCTAACGCCTAACGCCTAACGCCCAACGCCCAACGCCTAACACCCAACGCCGAACGCCTAACGCCTAACGCCTAACGCCGCGCGCGTTTGTGTAACGTATCACTTTGTTCTTGACGTATCTGCTTTACACGAGTTATCCACTTTGTATGGTTTATCACGTTAGCATTGCTGCCTCACGATTTAAACCCTTCGGGTAGAATTTGTGAAGCCTTGTTAAGTTGATAAACCAGATAGTGTAATAAGTTATACAAACACCGCGATTGAAATCTTCAAAATAACGTGACACCCCGAGTGAGACGAGGAACGCTTTGTTATGTTACCTACTCGACTTACATATTTAAACAGCCATGCTGAGATACTCGACAAGACTGTGCCACAACCCCTAACACAAGGTCCGTCGACCCCCTGGCCGAGGCTCGGTAAACCTAGGGAGTTTTAAGAGCCCCCGTCAAGGGATTTACGGACCTTCAGGGCGATTCTGTATGGACGACGATACGTTTATCACCGGTTTCAGTTGTTAGAAGAAGGAGTTGAGCGAATCACCGCCTTGCATTCGCCTTCAGTAACGACTGAAACCGCTGATAAATTTATCGTCGCCCATACAGAATCGCCCTGCTTGACCTTTTTCAGAATTGATCCAGAACCCTTAGATAGAGCAAATCCTGGCTTTCTAAATCAATTCTGAAAATCATCTATTTTCACCGTGACAACTTTCAGGAATATACCCCCAGCTATATACGAAATTTTGATTAAAAGGTTTTTCCAAAATCGTCCTCAGTCAAAAGGGGAATAGAAGGATTAAAGTGCTATTATTCGACGCTACATAATCCCCCCTCAACTGTCCTCGCATCATATATAAAGTAAGACTGATGAAGAAAGAAATGTTGTCCTTACGCAAGTTTTTACTTATAGTTCTATGTACGCATTGGGTTAGCCTTGTGTGCTGCTTGGATACATCTAACTTCTCTTCTGATATTGGCAATATTTTCATCTTTACTGACAAAACTCACAAGAAGCCCGCTATCTCAACCGTGCATGATTTTAGCCGGCAATGATATAAGTAATAATTAAAATAGTGGCCAGTATTATGTGAGACCGTGAGCACACGTATAATGATGCGCTTTTATAAGTATGAGAGGACTTAATGGGCCCAATAAAACTGGAAATGTCTACATGAAAAGAGCGTTAAACGCTATTTTAAACTCATTCACTCAAATGATGACGCCATCAAGTAAACCCACACTTTGTTCCTTGTTTATATTTAAGGATGCCTCGGAAGTTTCCTGTGCTGTTGAATAACACACAAGATGCTCTCCGAGGCTCTAAATACGCGCGTTCAAAGGCTATTCATCCCAAATTCCGGGGAAATGGAGAGCGTTAAGTTCCACATTTATCAACAACTAATGAACTTAATTCAACTTAGAAAAAAGAGTTAGTTTAATTTGATCACAGTCTCTTGACTTGAATCCGAGGCTCTAGGACTGCATATCGGCAGCCGACGGGTTACCATTTATGAGTCATACATGTGTTCTTATTTGCAACTGAGCTAACTGTGAAATGTAATGATACATCATTAGTTATTTTCTCATTTTAACAGCACTAAGTATTAATTATTTATTTAAAACACAAAATATATTAAAATAATGCATATTGATTTGTTGTCTCTGAAATTACTCAAACTATGTAATGCCATTCAATTTGCAATCACGGCAGCAGCATTAATGCGTCTGCTAGTCCTAATGTAGGACAATTCTAATTAAACAGTCACAGAAATATGTTGATTTGACTTGAATTGAGATCAATCACTCGTCGTTATCAACACCATCCATGCATTATTAATTCATGCTTGCATTATTGATTTTTATCTTCGTGTTTTTATTGCTCGTATGCAAGATGTGGTTTCAGTTATGTGTTGATATCCACGCCTGCAACGCGAATGCGATTTTCGATCCATTGAATCCTGGTTAGTAAGGTATTTGATTGAACTATGTAATGATGATGTAATAATATCAGTCTAGTGATTGCAACAGCTAACATAATGTTTGGTTAATATTTCCCCCTGGCGCTTTATAATCAGAATATGGTGGAGGTGCCGGACCGAAAACACCGTCCACGAGAAGTACCAACATTTGTATTACTATCGACATATTCACAATCTTAAATTATATTATTACATAGGTGTTATTATTTATACGAAATTGATACTATTTTTATGCCATGTTCTCTTCCCACAAGGCAGGATTAGCATTGAAGATAGGCCGCACATGAATCTTCTATGTTGTGAGTCAGCCATACAATAACCCTCCACAATACAATAATGCTCCAGACAAGGCTGTGTATGCAGAGGCACGTACGCCATTTATTTCAATGAGAACCATGGACAAAAAGATTTTATTTTACCGTATAATTATACACTTCAAGGATTTCATCTAAACTTATTTTCGTACATTTTTTAACAAGACTCGCACTGTCAAGTGAACTACTGAACATATTTTCTTGGAGAGTTTTCAAGCATATAATAAAAGTACACACGAATAAATATACAGGTATTACGTCCGTTGAGAAACTTTTATTAGCTTTTCCTATTATATAACTTGAAACATTAAGCCACGAATCGATAGAAGTTCTCGCAACTAAGGAAGGTAGGTGAGTAAAGAGATCCCATTTCGTGAAAGCAGAAATGTAGCATTACCGATCTTCTTCTTTTGAAAGAAGTTGCATTAACCGAGATTAATTTAATTTACGAGTAATTTAGTCCAAGATGAAGAAACCTTAACTTGGTCCGATCTTACTATGAATGCTCAATATCATTCCATTAGGTGTACAGTTAATGGGCATTAAGCATTCGATGTAATATTTAACCAATCCTATGTAACGATATGCTTGAAAGAAACCCTAAATAAATAAATAAATAAATAAATAAATAAATAAATAAATAAATAAATAAATAAATAAATAAATAAATAAATAAATAAATAAATAAATAAATAAATAAATAAATAAATAAATAAATAAATAAATAAATAAATAAATAAATAAATAAATAAATAAATAAATAAATAAATAAATAAATAAATAAATAAATAAATAAATAAATAAATAAATAAATAAATAAATAAATAAATAAATAAATAAATAAATAAATAAATTAATTAATTAATTACCAATATAATGTCTATCCATGTTTTATTATTAAGGACATTTAACAAAACATGACACGTTTTTATCCGTTGTTCGTTTAATACTAACGAGGCAATAAGCAATGCATACAACGATGCAACTTTTTAAAATATTGTTTTAACCATCAAAATTTATCGATTTGGTATTTTGAAAAAAGTACGGACAAACCTGTCACTAATATACACGTACATACACATACACTACGTACTCCACGAGAATGATTTTGCAAATATTGTTTCCTCGTTTTATATTAATTCATATCAGATTAATAAACGTATACAGGTTTTTGCCAACTATCAACACTTTGTTTTCTTATCTATATCATTATATAAAAGCAGGTGCCTTACCGAGTGACTGACTGACTGACTCGTCAACGCACAGCTCAAACCATTCAACCTAAGAACTTGGAAATTGGTAGGTACGTTGTTATGATGAAACCACCCATTAAGGAAGGGTTTTAAAAAATGTTGGCCCTAAGGGGTTGAAAAAGGGGTTTGAAGTGTTTTTTTAGACTACTTATTATGTAAAAAACTAAAAATGATTACAAACTTGAAAATTGATACATAGGTAAAGGGAGTGGAAAGAGGGTGGGAATTATATAAGCATACGTATATTTCGAAAACGGAAGATGTTACAGACGTGAAAATTGGTATTTAGTAGGGATGACATCGGGTACTCGGGTACCCGACTCCTACCCGACTCCTCTTGTACCCGACTCCATTTTCTAGGAGTCGACTCCTTCAAACATCGGTTGCTGTGTGTAAGTGTATCATGTATTGGCGGTCTGTTACCCTTTCTGTTTCCCTTTCCCTCCAATATACACCTAATATTACAAATCAGTAATAAAAAAACAATACAGAATTGTACTTTACTGCCAAATCACTTTTTTTTGCTCCCGCCTGGAACACACGCCGCCCGTCGAGGGTGTTGCATTGCAACATTTGTTAAAATTAATCGCTTTTACTTTATCTTTTTGTCGATCGAGGAGTCGACTCCTACCCGACTCCTAAGGCTCAGGAGCCGACTCCAATATTTACTAGCCGATGTCGTCACTAGTATTTAGTCTCTTTTTTAAGGGAAACATGTGTTTTAAAATGTCTCTAAAATCAAGTAAATGATGGTGGAAACGGGGAGTATAAAAAAAGGTGGAATTTTTTTATTTCAGTAAATGAAAATGTTATAGACGTCGAACTCGGCAATAGACTATTTTTTTAGAAATAAAAAACACAAGTTTTACCATTTCCTGAAAATCCAGTTGAGCGGATGAAAACGAGGGGATGAATTTTATTATAAGTGCAGGCAAACCTAAAAAATAGGAAATGTTACGGACGTGATATTTGATATTTATATTCTACGTTAAATAGACAAACATGTGTTTAACCGTTTTCCAATAATTAAATTAAGGGGTGTGAAAAGGGGCGGGGAGAATTTTTTATAAGAATATATATATATATATATATATATATTCTTAAAAAAAGAAATACGTGTTTATTTACTATTTTGTGTGCCAAATAATTGTACACAATCCTGAAATCTACGTGAAGGAAACCACGGCGGGCAACTGCTAGTGTAAAATATAATATGACTATTACTTCTACTGAACAAATATATCATGCTTATCCAAGTAGGTACCTATAGAGTATCACTTTACTTGGGACTACGCAAGACCATGCCATTTATATCGAAGCATCTTTCACAAGTTGTAGCTACCGTCAAGATATTAATTAGAGATCACCGTGTGGTTTTTATTAACAAGGGAGTAAAGTAAAAACTAAATATTAATGATGCAACCATTATTGGAGTAGGAAAACGTTCCATAAATAAATTTTAAATGCAATTAGCATAATTACATTAATCTTAATTTAATTTAATTTAGAGAAAAAATCCGTTTCTTGTTTTCCAGTCAGCAGATAAAATGTTAATTTGTTAATTAACTTCTTTAAAATGCAGATTATAATTCATGAACGAAAGAATTCAGGCTCTCCGTTCGTTAGCTAAGAGTTCAAGGAAACAAATGCAATTCGAGATTCCAATCTCCTTCTAGCAAATACCAAGTGGAATCCGTGACAAACATTCACGTCTACCGAAGACAAACTACAGCCAGCATAGGCACGTATTTTCGCATCGAAACTTAATTCCATTTAAAACCTAGGAACTTTCGTTTTCGCGTTAGTTGATCCAATTTAAAACGTCTACTCCAAATATTGATGCGCTTTCTCAAATGGAATCTAAACGCTGAACCACTTCGCTTGAAATGAGTTATAGATTTAATATTCCATAATTCCAGATTAATGTTTTTGTGATCTGTGCACCGCAGATTCGCTTCGATCCGACGATGCTTTCGCCCCCTCCCACCGCGACGAGAAGGGGTCGGGGGAGGACATCGAGGGGGTGGATCTGAGTCCAATCTCCTCCAGTCTACGGGGGCCGTACTTTGAGCCGTCGGCTTCCAAGAATGTCACGGCACTCGTGGGGAAGACTGCGTACCTCAACTGCAGAGTGCGCAACCTCGGCAACAGAACGGTATGTGGTGTGCACAGTACATCCTTTGCCTCCTTTTATACACTATGCTATTAACTAATGGTAAATCATTGTCGTCTGTTAACCAGTGTAGAAGTCACGTTTTCTGATGAATCAAGATCGAATTAACTTGGAAGGGGGGGGGGGGGGCTACCCCAAATCATCTCTTACCGCCAACTATATTTGCGCTAGTCGTGGATTTAAAATTATGTTCTAATATTCTAATTTACAACTTGTTGCCCCCAAAACTGAATAAAATAAAGTTTTGTACTTACAACAAGGCACTTTACTAATATTACTTTCATAAAAACACAAACTCTTGCTTTAATCAGCTGTTGTAAACAATCATCTTTGTAACGGAAAAGTTGTTGTCGCATGATTGAAATATACAGCTTTAGTGTAGACGGTCATGACGATAATCGCTGCTTAATTGTCTCTACCCGACCATCACGGATGTAGTGTAGAACTTAGCGGCAATTACCGCTTCAACTGAAGGTTGGGCAACCTGGAAAATATGTCAACATTATTATGAGCACAATCACTTTTACACTTTGAGTTCACTACACTCTAGTCTAGGGAGACTACTTAAAACGGAAACATAGTAGAACAGGTAAAACGATATATAATTAATACTTAGTAATTGGACTGTACACTGTTCCTTTTCACAAATAAAAACAATTTAAAACGCAATATTTAGAACCCTGATCAGAGCTCTTCAACAGGCGAAAACACACCAAGAGTTTGTGTTGTGTGTGTTTTCGCCTGTTGAAGAGCTCTTATCAGGGTTCGAAATATTGCGTTTTAAATTGTTTTTATATGTGACAAGGAACAGTGTACAGTCCAATTACTAGGTCTTATATCTATAGGGAAACTACCTGTCTACATTATCAATACCGTATGATATGATTCTTTGTATTCTTCCTGGCAACGGCTCAGCTGGGGAGCCCGACTGCACGATTAGAAAACGATAATCAATTAGTATGTATATTAATTCTATGTCAATCATTTTATGTACATATTTAATATGAATGCATGTTAAACCGTCAAACCCCCAAAAAATATAACGATAACAGAATGAAATCAAAACAATGAACATCAAACATTATTAACACATTGAATACTGAACCACCTAAATACAAAAAACATACTAATAATGAAAGTATAAAATATAATATAGTATGCTACATGTACACTTGCTGTTTATACAATTCACTGCAGTTTCCTTCGTGTGGACATAAGGTTTAACAGTAGATTTATGATATTTACTAAACATTTATTTCTAATATATACGCCTGAAACTAGACAGAACATTTTTCATAACAATAAGGTGACATTATTTTAATATTGCGATATTGCACACATGCACGTTAAACATTAAGAGAGTATAACTGCTACGCTGTATAAACAGCTAACCCAAAAATGCAGTGTTGTTAAGTAGCGCGCTAGAAGTAGCGCGCTACTTGTAGCATGTTACTTTTTTTGGTAGCGAGACTGGTAGCGCGCTATATTTGAAAATGCGGTAAAGTAGCGAGTAGCAAGCTACTATATACGAGTATTTGTAGCGAAAATTCGCCGCTACTCTATTTTTGCAATTTTGCAATGCAATATAAAATATAAAACCTCTTATAGACATATTTGTGGCTTCTAAGTTCTTGATAACATTATTATCATAAACATAAAAATGATCATTGGTAAGAAAGCCTAGATTTTCAAAGAAATAATTAAATAGTATGTACTCCTGGTCCTTTATAACAAATTTAAGTAGCTGTAAAGTAGCGTCACTACTTTTTTTGAGTAGCTGTACAAGTAGCGAGCTACTTACAAATTACAGTAGCTGAAAAGTAGCTAAGTTACTTTCAAAGATCAAGTAGCTGTAGCTGTAACAGTGCTACTTTTAAAAAGTAGCTATAACAACACTGCAAAAATGTTCTAATGCATTTCTTTTCCGTCGATGAAAAACAAAATTCACATATCTCGGTAGAATAAACACATCAAATGAAGATTTTTCCAGATATAACATTTCCTGACGCAACAGCGCAACTCTGAAGGTATTCACCAATCTAGTATCATGTCCATGCCGTGTTTTTTAACAATTTGACTTTATAATCTTACTACCCATATAACGGCTACCTCAAGAAACGCCAAAAGAGATTTATGTAATGAATACCTACTGGCGCTTACTTTCTATAAATTAAGACATTCGAACAATCGTGTAAGACTTTATAGAACAAAATCCCTCAAATTAATTTATGACAGTTAACACAATATTCTGTGACAATGGCTGGAATTACTCAATCCTTATTTTTCCACTTCACGAGTACTACATATTGCGTCCGGATGCATTCTTTCAAATGTTACTTACTCAAAGCAAAAGTCACATTTTTCTGGAATAAAACCCATAACATTAGTCAATATTGGCTCCAACGCACTCAGCTTTTGATTGCTTGAACGCGTTATATATTTTTGCAGTCGAGTCCAGTCCAGTATTAACCTCTTGGCTGAGTAAAGCTATTCTTCAGTCAGATTCTCCGCACAACAGCTCCATCCCAGCCTTCTGTTGTGTTGAATGAGTAAACCCGTTTCCAGTGATGATTGCTTTCAGCGGAGATATTCCGCTCCAGGATATCCCTTGAGTGTATTTAACTCCCGGTCTCAAGACCCGAATACACCACTGCCCACAGGGCTGTTTTTATACTCCCGCAATGTTCGTGTTACTGCATCACACGTTAGTTCACATTCAACATATTCACCGTTTCCACGGGATTTTTTTGATGAACCTTTTTAAAACCTATGTAAGTATACTTCTTTATTTATTCAGCTGTCAAACATTGTTACGTAGAACATTGTTTTCGGTCAAAGAACATCAATCACAAAGTTAATTCATATTTAATGCCGCTCATGGAATGTGTAACAAAGTGGCCGTCGATGGCTATCTACCCTGACGTGACAAATACTGATTTATGATTAAAACGAATTAAGTGGAGGGTCGATATATGACAACGTGTTATGCGGAGTACTAAACGATACCGTTTGAACTAATAATTGGACTTTCTACTTAGAATATTGTTGTTTACTTTACAACTTAATGGAGGACGATGGATCGAGGGATATTAACTCGAATGTCCTTAGATTAAAACAATTCGGGACGAGTATGGTCCATTTAAAATGTATGTAAATTGTAAATGGTGTGTCGCAAATTTTAATTATTTTTATTTCTTTTTATTCGTTGGTAAAAGAAACGCTGAAAACCTCCGAGACATTATCGTCCAAGTAAATTTTCTCTAAAAAATTGTAAAGAAATTGTGTAGATTCATGAAAAAAATATTACGCATTTCATGAATTTTAATCAAATTTCCAACTCTGTAATTTGTTTTGTTGTTCGTCTGTTTTCACGACACGGTTTTAAGTTTGGTTCGTATTTTATGACTTTTGCCTGAATACCTAATGAAAAATATGCATAGAAAAGAAATTGCTTATAAATTGGAGCCTATATACCATTAGTAGGCTTTGTGTTATGTGTTTTCAGAAATCTCAAGGGTATTAGCTGTGTATTAACTATGATTTAGTAAGAAATATTAACAATTTATTTGAGTTTAGAGATTTTTGAACTAGGTTGGCTAATTGTTTTAGTTATTAAGGACCACAGCTAAATGAAACTAATACAACGTTTATTTAGATACATTAATTCAGTTGGATTTAGATGTGAATATATTCATATTTCAAACATTGAACAGATAAAAGACCTGTGCATGTGGAAAAGGCTCGCCTGAAATCATTTATATTTATTTTTGAAAGAAAGAACTACAATTTTTATTTTTTAAAGAACAGAATTGAATAAGTGTTTAATGAACACCATCAATTCTCTATAGATTGTTTCTACTTTTTGTTCGTTTACATTATTTTCTCTCTAGTTAAATGCAGACGATGTGTGACCACAACTGGAACATTCAGGGGGGAGGGGAACGAAGTATTGAGATATAGAACCACATCGTTACTGTTGTTGTACACTGTTAGGAAATGACTGACTGACTGACTGACTGACTGACTGACTGACTGACTGACTGACTGACTGACTGACTGACTGACTGACTGACTGACTGACTGACTGACTGACTGACTGACCGACTGACTGACTGACTGACTGACTGACTGACTGACTGACTGACTGACTGACTGACTGACTGACTGACTGACTGACTGACTGACTGACTGACTGACTGACTGACTGACTGACTGACTGATTGACTGACTGACTGACTGACTGACTGACTGACTGACTGACTGACTGACTGACTGACTGACTGACTGACTGACTGACTAACTGACTGACTGACTGACTGACTGACTGACTGACTGACTGACTGACTGACTGACTGACTGACTGACTGACTGACTGACTGACTGACTGACTGACTGACTGACTGACTGACTGACTGACTGACTGACTGACTGACTGACTGACTGACTGACTGACTGACTGACTGACTGACTGACTGACTGACTGACTGACTGACTGACTGACTGACCGACTGACTGATTGACTGACTGACTGACTGACGAAGTCGAGCGTGTTTTGTATTAGCGAAAAATTATTAACGTTTTATTTTGAAACACGAATTTGACCGACATATTTTTTCGAAATAATAGGTTATTGAACAACAGTGATTATTAATAGGTTTTGTTCCCGAACGTTTTATAATTAACATGGATATTCGCGCAAATAAAAATTCTCCCATACATAAAAGTTGTTTATATAAAGCCTCTGCTTCTAAACAGTTACTGCGTAGCAACGAAATTAATTAAGTTTTCCTCCATTCGTTGTAAAATAAGTCTGGTTTATATTTTATATGTAATGAGTTTTGAAGAAACTAATTTTGCATTTCAAAATGTATCATGCGTTCTTTTATGTGATACAAAAGACTACTTTTCTAGAAAACCGTGTAAAATAAACGCTGAAAGTTAAATAAATTGTATATCGAATATATGAACTTGGACTCCACTAAAACACTGTAAAATTGTCTCCAGTTTTTGCAGTCTTCCTCATTTTGTCTTCATTTTTCCTTTTAGCACAGAAATATGAAACAGTAATGGCATAAACGACGACATGTTCACCCTTCGGGTCTAGCTCTAAGCAACGATTCAATTTCTCAGAAAAACTCAACTTATTTATAATTTTTTTCGCGTATATCCATCCATTGCCCAATAATATACATGCATTTTGAATCTACCAGTTACACTTTAATAAGTAATCTTGTAGCTTACAAAGTCACTTCTCGGTACAAATGTATTATTTTGCAATTCAAGACTAAAATAATATGGACACGTATTGAACAAATAGCTCATGGACTTTATTTATTATTATTATTATTATTACAACGCTTATATTAGCTTGCCTTGTTTGTCTGGACGGAATCTTCGAATCGATATTCCACCTACTTTTTATTCTCCGATCAAGCTGAAATGTTTTACACAGACGTATTTCTAATGACAATACATGAATCAATTGTCATATTTACTAAATTGTCAATTAATTCATCATAATTAATTAATTAATGTTTTATATGGAAATCGATCTCTAACCCACTTCCGAACGTCGAATTGAGCTAAATGTTTCCACACAGACGTATTCTTAATGACAATACACGAATCAATTGTCATATTGACTAAAAATAGGCAATTAATTCATCATAATTAATTAATGTTTTATATGGGAATCGATGTTTCACCCACTTCCCAACGTCGAATCGAGTTGAAAGTTTTCACACAGACGTATTCTTAATGACAATACATGAATCAATTGTCATATTTACTAAATAATCAATTAAGCTATCATAATTAATTAATTGATGTTTTATATGGGAATCGATAAAACACCCACTTTCGAACGTCGAATTGAGCTGAAAGTTTTCACACAGACGTATTCTTAATGACAATACATGAATCAATTGTCATATTTACTAAACAATCAATTAAACAACATAATTAATTAATCAATATTCGATATATATATATTCGATTGCAAGATTCTTTAAGACTAAAAAGTATAAAATAATATTACATGAAAAAATTATTTTTAAAAAAAAACAACGCTTATATTTTAATGCACTAAAAAGTAAAAAATAAATTTTGTCCCGACAAGTCTTTGCCTTACTCGGAAAATAAAAGCGTTGGGCGCTTACGGTATTGATACAGATTACAGAATTTGGTTGTTCATGGAAGGAAAGCGCCCAACGCTTTTTTTCCGAGTAAGGCAAAGACTTGTCGGAACAAAATTTATTTCTTACTTTTTAGTGCATTTAAATATAAGCGTTGTTTTTTTAAAAAATTATTTTTTTCATGTAATATTTTTTCTACCCGGCACCTCCACCAAACATGAAATATAAAATTGAAACCATAATGAAACACGTGGAAAACCTACAACAGAGTCGATAAAGAAGTTTCCTCGTTGGGAATACTTCTTTGTTAGTAGCCAAATAATACAAATTTATTTTCTATGTATGCGTACCCCTACAATGCCTTCCTAGTTCTTGCCCATTTACAAACCTTAAACTATTTAAAATTCAGAATAATATTTAGAACAAGTTTAAACTTAAGTAATAATAGTAATAATAATAATAATAATAATAATAATAATAATAATAATAATAATAGTAATAATAATAATAATAATGATAATAATAATAATAATAATAATAATAATAATAATAATAATAATAATAATAATAATAATAATAATAATAATAATAATAATAATAATAATAATAATAATAATAATAATAATAATAATTATAATAATAATAATAATCATAATAATAATAATAATAATAATAATGATAATAATAATAATAAAAATAATAATAATAATAATAATAATAATAATAATAATAATAATAATAATAATAATAATAATAATAATAATAATAATAATAATAATAATAATAATAATAATAATAATAATAACAATAAGAATAATAATAAAAAAATAATATGGACAATGATATATTTAATTAGCTCTAAGTAGATTTTAATAAGGTAAACACATGGAAATACTTGACAATTATGTCCGTACAACATGTTTATGCCGGTTTTGACCGAGTTTGTATGTATTGTTACAATAAAATAATAATGATAATGATAATGATAATGATAATGATAATGATAATGATAATGATAATGATAATGATAATGATTATGATAATGATAATGATAATGATAATGATAATGATAATGATAATGATAATGATAATGATAATGATAATGATAATGATAATGATAATGATAATGATAATGATAATGGTAATGATAATAATATTATACGGTTTATTTGGGAAACTGTACCACGTACGATTCAAGTGAGTATTATAGGCCTACGTAACTGTAACGTTGCTGTCATACGCGGCACAATGGTGCAACAATAGCATATAATCTAATAACTACTGACTGTAAGCAAGCCTCCAATCATACAATAACAGTAATATATAAACGCAGTTCATCCGGCGTCATATATCTTACGTCACGGAAGTGAACTCCTTTCTCTCCCCAGATCATTTCCTAATCGTAGCGAAATCCCAATATTCCATTTCGGCAACTGTTGCAATGTGTAGGCCTACACGGGGCTCACAACAGCACGAATTGTTTGCTCAAATTTAATTACAGTCTTAGTAATGGTGAAATGTGTGTGTTGGAACTGAAGACAGCTGGAATAACAAACTATTCTGTGTGATACGTCGAGGCATTTTAAACAGAGTCCTATTCAATCAACAATAGTAATTTGAAACTAAACTAACGCGTGGCATCGTGAGGGAAGCGTAAAGCCATATCACCAACGAATTGATATTATTGTACGTCAGTGAATGTGTTTCAAGGGTAGCTATAGGATAGAATTGAAGGGATTCTTCTTCAAGGATGAGATTAGAGAGGAAATTAAAAGTGGAACAGAAAGTGCGGGTTGAATGTATTTCTCCATATATATGCACAGCACTTGATTGAACTTCTTTGTTTATCTGTCAATCTTAGAATCGTTTTAGTTTAGATCGTTTTATTTTCAATCAGTTTACTCTGTTTTATATTTCCGTTTTTCGCTTCCCGTTCTTTCTGTTTTCTTTGAATTTCGTTTCACTGCAATATCCTGTTCTTGTTTGATCGTGTTCTTACTTTTTGGATTAATACTCTTTTAAAACTTGCTTCCTATACTTTATTCGTTTTATTCATAGAACTATGACAACTCGGTTTTTCCATTTGAAATGAAACAGTATAAATAGAGATTTTAGTATTCTTTTGTAATCCCGATGTATAGTTAGTTATTTATTACCTTCTCTTGTAAATCAGTTTTGTAACTCGGGAAATCCTTTTGTTTCGCTGTAGACTCTACGGACTTTAACCATTTGTTTCATGCTTGTTCTATATGTACTTCGTACGCAATGTCTGTTGAATATCGTTATTTTTGTATCTTCAATTTTAATAATCAAGTCGGTCAAGTAAACAGGTAATGAAATTTCTTTTAGGTCCCTGGTTTTAATTCCACGGACACACGGTGTACAAAATTAATTTTCCCGTGATATGAGTGTGAATGCATCTCCAATTGGCTGACTTTACAAACACACTATAAGCTAAGAGTTCATCGTTCCATTTGCTCTGGCATTTGGACTATTCATTGACAGACGAGGACGCAGTAATCAAGAGCGAGAGGTGGAACTGAATCAGCTGTTACTGACTTTTAACAACCGGAGCCACAGCGGGGCGCAGTGATCCCGTGGAGTCACCATTAGCGCTAAGATTGAGCGTTTGCAATCAGCCGGAGAGAAAACTGGAAGAGAAAAGAAGATTTCTCATTTATTTGCTTCATTTAATTTTAAGATATCATTGTATGCAGTGTGAAACCTAATTAGTGTTGAACTAAGAATAAAACATCGTGACAAATAATTGCAGTTAAACGAGAATATCTCCAGTCTAAACAATACGACGACAAGAGCAAATTTTAATTAAACGTTAATTAACTGAGCTTAGCCCCATTTTAATCGCAGGGAGTCCAAAACATAACCGAGAACATATTACTTCTTTTCTTCTACCCTATCTGGTATAAAGTGCAATGAGAACATACTTTTAAACATTGTATTGTAAGGACATCCAAAATTGGGAAGAAATATCCGAGTGCGATTTTGGACTAAAATCCTTGTAATTTACTTCGGTTTGAGACAAACCTAAAAATGTAAGTCTGAATCGAACCCTCGACCTTCCGAATTAGCATGAGGTGCACTAACACGTAGACACCCCTTACACGGATGTTTGAGTGAGAGTGAATTTTTAGGGTTGGTTTTGATTATAATTTTACGCAAACCTCGTTTTATTTTCCATAAAAGAAAAATATAAAATGTATAAAAGATGAATACAATTTACAAAAACAAAAACCATAATAACCGTAATATAATAACCGTAATATAATAATAATAATAATAATTATTGTAAAAATAAAAATAATAATAATAATAGATATAGTAATAGTAATAATAATAATAATAATAATAATAATAATAATAATAATAATAATAATAATAATAATAATAATAATAATAATAATAATAATAATAATAATAATAATAATAATAATAATAATAATAATAATAATAATAAGAATAATAATAATAATAATAATAATAATAATAATAATAATGATGATGTTGATAATAATACTAATATATATGATAGTGTAGAGTGTAGACGGAAGAAGTACCTAACCAAAAGAGTAAAAGATAAACAGTTGCACTAACACGGACTTCTTGCGACAAAGCGTATTGCCGGTAATGCGAATTGCAGAACCTAACTATTCAAGAACAAAAACAAAAACAAGAAGGAAGGAAGTACTAAGCAACGCTCAATTTCTTTATTGGAGCAGCGCTTTTGCAGTCGACCGGAAAACAGCGTCAAAATGGGTGAATGTAAACATTGTCATGAACGAAGAAAACAGTTTTGCAAGAGAAATCCACTCTCCAGCCAGCCCTTGTCAATTAAAAAACAAAAATTCCCATTAAGAGTACCCATTCAGTAACTAAACTGATTTGCAGGGGGGGACTTTAATTTAAAGTGACTAAACCAACCCTGTAGGCTTCGAACACCATTGACGAGTGAGCGATAACCAATCAAAGATCGATATTTCAAATACGAATCATATGAATCAGTGATTGGACAGTGCGAACACCTGCGGACAAATGCCAGAATCATCAAGGCCGATTCAGAACAACATTGAATTTATTGAGTGCTTCGTTGCTAGGACGACTCTAAAGTCACCGATTACTTATTCTTAAGCCAAGAAGTAATGGAATTGAATCCACATTAGACGTTAAAAAACTTCTGTCTGAAGCGGGATTTGAACCCGGGACCTTCTGCATTGGAAGCAAACGTAGACATTTCGACTGTGATTAATTAAAAGCCTATACGTCTCAGCCAATCGGTGTGTTAGGCATGGCGACAAGGCAACTCCAATCAATAGATACAAAAAGAGCCTCTGTTACTATTTTCATTTCATTTCATTTCATTTCATTTCATTTCATTTCATTTCATTTCATTTCATTTCATTTCATTTCATTTCATTTCATTTCATTTCATTTCATTTCATTTCATTTCATTTCATTTCATTTCATTTCATTTCATTTCATTTCTTTCGTTTCGTTTCGTTTCGTTTCGTTTCGTTTCGTTTCGTTTCGTTTCGTTTCGTTTCGTTTCGTTTCGTTTCGTTTCGTTTCATTTCATTTCATTTCATTTCATTTCATTTCATTTCATTTCATTTCATTTCATTTCATTTCATTTCATTTCATTTCATTTCATTTCATTTCATTTCATTTCATTTCATTCGTTATATACAACTGATTTCGTCACAATATAAAAGTTACATAAATTAAAAAATGTTGTAGAGCATTAAAAACCATCGGACTCAATTGAGCACACAATGTTTCTTAGAAGCCATCTTTAAACTATAAAATCAAGAACTTTTTCTTATTAATCAGATGGAATCTTATTGAAAACTTTTTCACAGATAATTAATATATTTAGGATATCGTTGAAAAACATCTAAATTTTCTGTGTATGCACATCTTTCTGCCTGCTTTTATTGTATGAATGAACCTCGTTATGGAAAGTAAAATAGGGAACACGCGTATGAAAATTTTAATCAATTTTTAAAAACCTCGTCTCTCATTTAATAATTGTGTGTCTTTGAATTTTGAAAAACGGATCAGTCTATTCCTCAAAATAATTGGTTTAGTAACGATAAATAAAAGGGCGCGAAAAACGAGCCGCCGCCATGTAGAGTGGATTTGACGTCATAGTTTTGTACTGAGTACGCTCACCGGCCCAGCGATTGGTCTGTTACGCCACGACTACAGAACCATTGCGTCACAGCTACCTGTACGCGTTTCAGATCCCCGAGTTAAAACTTCAATAAATGCGACCACATTAAACCTATTTAAAAATTTCTTTCTTACTTGGGACTTGCATTAATATACTTTTTATATCTGATACTATTAAACTAAGTGTTTGGTTTAACAAAAAAAATCGTACGCGTGTTGCCTATTGTAAGGGTGTTTCTCAACTAATAATACAGCATAATGCACCAGTTAGGTACAGTCAACAAGCTATACAAGATCTTTTTGGTATACTCCTCCTATCATTGCCTTCACTTCTCTTTTTTGAGCTTTTAAAAACTATTAATTCATTAATAACATCAACACCGCACCTTGTGATCTAACCGTAGGAATGTTCCCGTTTCATGTGCGCTGTTCCAACGAAAATTATCAGATTTTTACCGTTTCTTTATACATTCATTACGACGGTAAAGTGATCTTCCGACGCTCGCTGTGTTTGAGGCTTTCACGGTTCCAATACAAGGTCGATATTATCACAATTAATTGGATCTGGTTTAAGTTGTTTGTTAGGAACTATAGAAGACTTGTGCAAAAGGAAGTTAATATTATATTGTACTCGGTTGTTTCGTCGTTTATGACAATAGTTATCTAGAGGCAAATGGTAAACCAAGTATTAGTCGAACTTAAGAACGAGTAATACTACGAAACATTACAATTTAAAATGTTGGTGTCTAATGTTGCTGTTTGTGCGATGTGTATGTGTTGGGTGAAGGGGTGAGGGGGGGGGGGACAATCGATTTCCTTTAAAACAACAGTATATAACAAACACATGTTTGAAGTAATATTAATACATTTCTACAATAAAGCACTTACCTTACAAACATAGAAGATACATTATTTACATATCATGTTATTTCAAATGAAATAATTCCATGTCGCGTGTTTTAAATCGCAAAAAAATAACATTTTGCTGATATTAAGCGCTGTACAGACAGACACACATTATTAAACAAAATTTGATATCGAAAAATGGTGAACCTAAGCTACTTTATAACAGTATAATATAATGTGAAGTCAAATTATGTTTTTTTTACATTTACATTTATGCTAGCACAACATGGTTTTGACCGCAATTGGGAAGAGTCTATCCACTAAATGCATAATAATAATATATTAGCAATCGTATTTTGTATTAATTTAAATCATCCCATTGGAAACACAACCGCACAGGTTTCGGTCAATTCTACTTTACTCTTATCTTTGTTTTTGACGTGCACCGGTACTAACTGTGAAATTATGAGTAAAATTAAAAAAAAAAGATTACTTTTCAATAATAACAATTTTATTAGGGCTTCTGACGATAAAACAATAGTAAATTTACATTATGAGGGTGTGCGTGTGCCAACACCAAATGCCTTCTTGAGAATATACAGCTATAACATCTCGCACAGAATCTGTTTTACAAGTTAAAACATAATGGGTTCATAAAATGAAATGTTGTACGGAAGTACTTAATGTCAGTTGGTTTATGTAAATACCATCTTAGAAATATGGACTACCTCGAAGTTTCATCTTTATGAATCACTACTAAAAATTCGCCGCAAAAAACGTGTTTATAGGGTCGTTTTTCTTGTTATATAATACCTTTTAGTTCTCATTAATGGAACGTGGAGTGAGACCATGACCTGTTGATTTGCCGGCTTAACCAGCCCGGACTGTTGAGTTCAGTAGCCGACCCCAGCCAGATACGTTTCGGTGCGTTCGCAGGACAATTCTTTCCTCCACCGCTCAAAACTCCCTCATCTCATGGATAAGCTGTCAAGAGTCATCGAGCTCTTCACATGTCTTAGCTGAAGGTATTGTGAGATTCACAGGTTTAGAGAATTTTACTTCTATCAAAGTTAACTTCGACTATTGACCGAAGAAAAAATTATTTTCGTTTCTTATATAAACAAACGTAGACATTTGGAGTGGATCGTAGAAATAATAACTTGGAATATCAAAAATACATATTCGTGTTTTCATAGGAATTGAAATAGTTTGAAGTGGTTCGTGTATGGCTGCGTCATAATAACACAAGCGAATACGCCATACGGTACAATTGTATATTTTGTTAACACATACACTAGACCGAACGACGAAGTTTTGCAAATTTTTGTTTAAAATACTCATGTCATGTTTACTGTAGGTACAATGTTATGTGTAACTGTCGTTAATTAATCTAAAACACAACATTTTCAGTGGTTTATAAGTAATACACGGTAATACTGCATTTTTTATGCATTGCTAACATAACTGTTTATTTGGACCTCGAAAATGTAAAGTTTTTCTTAAAGTAAACCACGATATTTATTATACCGGGTGGCCACAACTTCGTTATCCGACTGTTGGTTCTCCATTTCCTGGCCCAACTTCAGCTAGGGTTGTGAGTGAACACTGTTAACAGTGTGTTTGTGCCGGGTTGTGGTGGATCACTGCGCGCACATTGCACGACCACTCCCTGTTCGTGGTTTCCTGTGCTGCCTCCAGCCATAAACTTCGATCCGTCCTCCTCGTCCCGTCTTATCTTCGTGGTCACTGCGTGCCTGTCTGCTAAAGCCGGATTGTGGGCTGGCCAGACACTGCGGGTACGTAAAACGCGTCCAGATTGTCATGAAGATAATTAAGTGTTTATTGATGGACGGGTCCTGAATGCTCGTTGTCTGCTAAGTCAGACGCATTTCTTAAATCACTAACTTTCCGTTTAGTAGAGCGTATACATTGAATACACTTACGAATAAAAGTAGGTAGGCCCTATACAATTTTGTATATGTAACGTAAGTTTTAACTGCAAGTTATGAAATATTAAAAGATAAAAAAAAACTTACGTAATTGTCTAATAAATTATTTTATGATATATTATGAAAAGCTAAATATGAATAGGCAGCAAATTTGACAGTATGTTAATTCTATTATATTATAAGTTTATAACATGCCTATTCATATTTAGCTTTTCATAATATATTATAAAATAATTTATGAGACAATTTCGTTAGTTTTTTTTTTTATCTTTTCAGTTAAAACTTATGTTCCATATACACAACAATGTTTGAATATGTTACAACCACCGCCACATTTCATTGCGGTACGATTGTCACTATGCCAATATAAAAATAATATCATATTTCTTATGGAGTTGGCAGTTTAGATTCTCGCCAATGGTACCATTCATTAACCAATGAGGTTCTTAAACAGAATGTTTCAGTTGATAAAATTGGCTTTGCGCCATTCTGTCCAACTATGAGAACACTCCAGTTCCGGTATATTTACTATTTAGTGAGACCTAAAGAGGAACACAAGAAGAGGTAACCGCTAGAACATTAAACACTCTAATTGATTTTCATCTTGTCGCGTTGTGTCGCGTTGTATTCTGTAAAATAAGGCTTACAAAACCTGTACAAGTCAATGTTGTTAGTTCAGACGCTGATAATAATCACACCGTGCACACACGTAAATTGAAATAAAAGCATTTTATCTTGGACCGATTTTCGATTTTCGATTTTTTATTAGTTTTCAATTATGTGATGACAGGGACTAGATAATTACTAAATCAATCATGCTTGAGTGTTTGGTGACCAGAAGCGGGAAAGCATTATATTCTTGCACATAAACTACCACACCTAGGATAATATGTTTAGTGTTTCTGAGTTACCGGTTTGAACCGGTTCATGACAGATATATCGAATATGTCGGGCTTGACAACGTGGTATGAATTTATGATTTTATAACTTGATTTTACACCAAACACATGCAGTTTGGTTGATTCGTCAGGGTAAACAAACACTTTAAAATTAATAAAGTTTCCACCCAGAAATAAAATCGAGAGCATTTTTTTAAGTTAAATAAACGTGCCACACGCGTGGATTGAATCGTCTCGATCAGCCTCTTCAAGTCAGCTCATCAGTCTCTTCCAGCAAGTGAGTTGAATCGCAGATACTCATCTCTTCAAGTATTTCTGTTTAGAAGTAGGTACGGTCTACGGGGAAACTTTAAACGTTTCACAACCCTAAAATAACTGGCAGTTATTTATTTGCTTGGCTCGTTGAGCGGGATATATCGATACTTCCGTTCTACTCGTGATCTAGTAAGCCACACTGTTTCAGAGGGCATCTCTTTACTGTATTTTTAATTATGAATCTCTCCTGAGAATATGGTAGCTCAACATATCGATTCTTATACCAGTCCGCTACGCTTGGTTTGCCCGGAAATATCGCTCCGTCTTTTTCTTCGAGACAAGTTGAAAGCTCAGTCTCTCTTCACCTCTCGGCGATACCGATAAGATTGACCTGATTCTGCCTGGTGGGAGAACCCACGCTGCGCCCTTCTCGCCCACGCGGTGCTATGCAAGGGTATGCGTACACTCAAGTGATCCACTTCCCAACACAGATCAAATTAACAATGTGAAATTTATATTCGTTCTGACGGTATTGGTATATTTAGAACCTTTAGACGGAGTTAATTGCTGTCTTAGTGACAACCGTAGGTAATATTATAGTATCTTTGGTGACAGCAATGCAATTATTGTTTTTCAAACGTTATGTCAGTAAGGTATTCATAGGTTGCACGTTCGTCACATCTGTGCGCGTGGCGGCCACATTTGTGATCAAACTTGGACGTTGCCATGGAGAAACAATTGAAGGCTGTTGTGGTAGAACACAGTAACTCTTAGTTCTTAAAAGTTCAGTCTGTTTTTGAGATGAAATTGGTGTGTTAATATTTTATTTGTTTATTACTGATGTTTACTTTTTAAATTCTAAATTAGGCTTATTTATTAAATTTGAATA
Source organism: Isoperla grammatica (assembly GCA_945910005.1). Taxonomy (NCBI): domain Eukaryota; kingdom Metazoa; phylum Arthropoda; class Insecta; order Plecoptera; family Perlodidae; genus Isoperla; species Isoperla grammatica. Next base: position 60,777,169 of record OX246738.1, read on the forward strand.
GTATTTGCGATGATCTAGGATTGGTCCTCATCAACTGTGTCGCAATCATGGCCGCTGTGACGTCACGTGGGAACTATGAATTTGGTTATGTCAAGCTACATTTGTAATTGGTGTGCATTGTTTTCATTGACGATCTAGAAGGCCGTAATTAAGATCAGTTTTGAAAATCTCAACTTGTTTCGGTGGCCGACACAGATATCAATGACAATGACTACAGCGATTACAAAGTCAACAATCGATGTAGAAACTCTTTGACATCGATCGACATCAAAATTTAAATAATCATTCGTCGAAAAACTCTTCTTTAACGTGGCAACGAAATTAATCGGAACGTTTGAATCGCCAACGTATGTGTATATGTAAGTACTATAGTATAACGTCAAGCATACCGCACAAGTCAGCAATACACAACGACCATACAGCCATACATCAAACATACACCAAGCCAATTGTTTTATATTATTGCAAACGGGAGGAGAGCGTAAAGCATGTTACATGTATAACGATTGGCGGGTAAGCTTACTACGCCGGTGATCGTTGGCTGCCTATCATCTTCTATCTATCTATCTATCTATCTATCTTCTTCTATCTATATATATAAAAGAAAGATGTATGTATGTATGTCCTTTATACATTACTAAACCATTCTTCCGATCTCCATGAAACTTTGCACATATATGTATTTTTTCACGGGGAAGGTTTCTATGCTATCCATTTTGGTTTTGCACGTGGTGATCGGTGCCTGCAAAGAGGGCTCACCAATGAATTGACTTCGACACCGTTGGACATATCACCATGAAACTTTGCACTTATATGTATTTTTTCACGGGGAAGGTTTCTATGCTATCCATTTTGCTGTAACTTCCCCACGTGGTGATCGGTGCCTGCAAAGAGGGCTCACCAATGAATTGACTTCGACACCGTTGGACATATCACCATGAAAGTTGGTACATGTATTTGTATTATTTTACGGGGAAGGATGACTTATCGTGTACTATACCTACTAGCCACACAGGCACATAAACACCGGTAGAGTCGGTGTCAAATAGTTGTGACACAGTTCGCGTGTGTTCGTTGTGAACTATAGATGTTTACTTAGTTACGTTTGGTACCTGGGTTGGTCACATTCGAATCCATAGTTTATCCAATGAGAAGGAGTTCACGTGACTGACCATTTTTTGGCGTTTAATGTAATAAACTTAATTCGCTGTTAGTTCAATTATGCCAACCAAACGAAACAATATCGGTAGATCTACACCTCAAGCAAGAAAGAAAAGAGCATCACGAGCATCAGAAACAGACGAGCAACGGGAAGCAAGACACGAAACCGTCCGAGTTCACAATGCTCAAGCCAGATCGTGTGAAACAGACGAGCAACGGGAAGCAAGACACGAAACCGTCCGAGTTCACAATGCTCAAGCCAGATCGTGTGAAACAGACGAGCAACGGGAAGCAAGACTCGAAAGTGTCCGAGTTCACAATGCTCAAGCCAGATCGTGTGAAACAGACGAGCAACGGGAAGCAAGACACGAAACCGTCCGAGTTCACAATGCTCAAGCCAGATCGTGTGAAACAGACGAGCAACGGGAAGCAAGACTCGAAACCGTCCGAGTTCACAATGCTCAAGCCAGATCGTGTGAAACAGACGAGCAACGGGAAGCAAGACACGAAACCGTCCGAGTTCACAATGCTCAAGCCAGATCGTGTGAAACAGACGAGCAACGGGAAGCAAGACTCGAAACCGTCCGAGTTCACAATGCTCAAGCCAGATCGTGTGAAACAGACGAGCAACGGGAAGCAAGACTCGAAACCGTCCGAGTTCACAATGCTCAAGCCAGATCGTGTGAAACAGACGAGCAACGGGAAGCAAGACTCGAAAGTGTCCGAGTTCACAATGCTCAAGCCAGATCGTGTGAAACAGACGAGCAACGGGAAGCAAGACTCGAAACCGTCCGAGTTCACAATGCTCAAGCCAGATCGTGTGAAACAGACGAACAACGGGAAGCAAGACTCGAAAGTGTCCGAGTTCACAATGCTCAAGCCAGACGAACAATGCACACTGATTTACATCTTAGTGCATTCCATTCAGTGGCATTGCAACGCATGCCGGGTACTCGCTAGTATTTTATATGACAAAAACGTTCGATTTAATAAAAAGAAAAAATCAATATCGGAAATTAGCATTGGCATTGATTAAGAACCGATGTTGATGGACATCTTAAATATCATAGCATTACTGGAAATGTTATTATTATTTTGATACAATAGAAATGCACAGCTATTCTAGTCGTACTGGCCAGCATGAAGTGGTAAAACTCGATGTTTAGTGCAGGTCACACAAATCAGGTTTACTTATTGGCAAAAGTTACCGCATTGGTAATCTGGGCGATAATTTATAGACAAAGTTTTCAAACACTTATAGAGATTGGAAAAGCAGTATACCAGAATCGTTCGGATGAAGTATAGGCAATTCCGACGCCAATGTTGACCATTACAATGCATCGCCTGTACCTGCTTCAACTGTTTTATTGTACCTGCTGCTGGAGGCTATGATTCTACAACTAACTCTTCGCGGCTAACTAGCTCAAGTTAGGCAGGTTTCACAACTGTTTATTCTCATTATGATCTACGCCAAATCATACAACACTCTTGTAGTCAATGCTGTGCGACGCTAACCGATAGCGGTGGCTCAGCGGTAAGACGCGAGACTCCAATTCGGAGATCGCCAGTTCGATACCGGCCACCGGCAGTTCTGACTGAAGGTTTTTCCGAGGTTTTCCTCAGTCACAAGGCGAATTCTAGGATTGAGTCATAGTATTTTGTCCTCGGATATTTCTTCCCAATTATTACAAATACCGCACCTAGTTAGTGACTGGAGGTGACTGGACATGGATGATTTCATATAATGACAGGTTTCCTAGGAAACAATTATCATGCGCGTGTAACGTATTCACGACTCCATATCTGTGTATTATTTATTGCACACGTTTGTTTTTAAGCTGAATACAGCTTTACTGTAGGCCTACTGGTGTGATTTAATAGTAATTTTAATGTTTTAATTTTATTGAATACACGCGCAATCATGCGTTTTGTTGAGTGCCCGAGAAAGCCCGCACACACAAGCATGCATAAACGTTAATCATGCTCCACTTTGTGTTATTCTAAGACAATTATACTTATAAGATACAGTATTAAATGCACGTTTTTTATAACCTTGCAAATACTCAGAATAAGTCGAAAGACTCCAAAACACTATTACTCCCTAAACGAATTCGTTTCACCATGATATTCATCTCTAAAATGAATAATTGAAACATTATTACAGATTCACTCGACAATATGTTGAATGCCCAAGAAGTATCATATATAGTATATTGTTAATCAATAATAATGTTTGCTTTCTTAAACAACAGTATTTCATTGTCTAATTGTCTTCAACAAGCGCACGCTACAAAAGTTGAATCTATTATTTAAAATAACAATAATGTATTAAAGTATACAAATATTTATCAAATAGGCCTACTCATTAAATACCATTTAGGTAATTACATAATATAACAATTTTAAAGCAGCGGAGAGCGACTTTAAAAGCTAGAAATCATGCTTTTATACTCTGGGTTTGATGACAGACAGCCATGAAAGAGGCGCATGCGGCCTCTCCATAACCTGGTTTCTCTTCATTGCGTCCCTCGCCTCTAGTTTTGGGAGTTGACAGCAGCTGCTGTCACACAACGGAAAGGCGGTTGCTGGACTTTGAGTTTCCCAATAGAATATTGGCTTTACTTCTAAACTAATGCAACATAATCATAGGTTCCTACTTAAACCATGTTATACCTTAATGCGTTATTCATGAGAAGCGAGATAATTCGCGTACCTGAAACTTGCAAGTACAGGAGGTAACTAGGATTACAGACCACACAAACTAAACGGTTGATTCACGCTAACTTTACAACGTTCTACAAAGGGTTTTTATTTTGTTTAAGGCAGACAGGTTTCTGAAATAGCTTGAAGATGGTTCAGTAATGGTTTAACAATTCAGCCCATGGTTTACTCTAACGTTATCTTATAATGTTAACGCCTCGTCGCCACTCCGCAGGCAGGTGAGTTTACATTCACATGTTGACACAAGTAAGAACTTTTTCTTACACGCATCACAACGTCAATGTGATGAAATGTCTGCGTCAAGACATACTCATATTTACATAACAAGAAGGATTATGTTGTCATAGCGCACTGGGTACGCGAGGCACATGTTTAGAATTGTAAAACTGTGTGTATAACTAAATACATTGTTAAATTTATATAGAATGGTAGAAGTGTTACGGATTTTGTGTGGGCAATGTTATATTTACATGCTATTCATAATATAGTATTGCCAGTTGCCAGTAACTGTTATAGAGGAGGGGAGGGGGGGGGGGGGCGCAAACTATTAAATAAATTAATTCCCAGAAACTGCAAAATCATTCGTTGGATGGTGCCAAATACCATTAGCAGTAGTTTTAGTTTGAAATCATTATAAGTGCTTGCAGTATTTGCTTCTGTTCTGGTATTCTTTCGATTTCTTCCATTCTCCTCTTCCTTAGTTAGGAAGTGTTTTTATATCATACAAATGCATATTAAACATGCGACTATTGTGGCGACTCGATTGACTTGTAAACTCATTGATCCTGCATGGCACACGGCACGTCAACACATCTTGCCTTATAAAGCAATTGTAATATAAATGTCCGTATATTTTCACCCGTAAACACATTTCTAATAACTAGGCAACCATAATTATTATATGATTCCATTATGCGCTTGGAATATGGTGAAGCCCCCTGGCGTGGCAACAGTAAGCAAAAAAACAAGCGTCAGACCTACTGTTGACAATTACGTCGAGATCTTGGCTTGTAATTAACGCTTAGATGTGTTTGCAATCGCAGACGTTAACATTTCATAATTAAGAAATCAATTAAGAAGGATGGCTTATATAAAGTCAACACTTTCTGGGATAGGTGGATAAATTAAAGTGAAGTTGAAAAGTATAGACCAATGAACTCTTGGTCACGTGAGATTAAAACTAAGGAGCACTTAAAACATACCACTCAATACCTCAATTTATCACTACAACTCCAGAATATTATCATAAAAGAAGCATATTACGGCCAGTATTATGAACACCCAATAAGGAAGATAATAAAAGCTAATAAGCTAGGTGGATTTTAAGACTTATGATTGGTGGTTGTCAACGTCATGGTGAAGACAAGGTATTGGCTGCTAACTTTCTTATAAGCGCCTCGTAATACTGGCCCTAAGTCTCGGGGGAACAAATACACCTCCACTTAACCATTATTAAGTAACACAATGCAACGGCGTACGTCTGTGTGTTAATCTAAGAGACCCTTCAACTAAACGATTCAAGGCGGTACTGATGGCACGACCTGAAAAGTGTTAATTAAGTCTGAGGTCGCAGTCTCCGTTTTTTTCCCAAGCAATCTGGTCACCCTAATTAAAATTAGTCCTTATTGAAACTTCCGTGCCTAAATACTCTTGAATAATCTAGACCTTTAAGCATCTAGATGAAGAGTGGTTTAAATTAATTAAAACGTATAAATTAGAAAGTTTTTGATCCCTCCAATAGTCATGAGCCAGGAAACGCGCTTTAATAAAAGTGAGCAGTTTTGGGTTCGAGCCGAGTTGAATTTGAATGCTCATATTTCCACATATTCAATTTGTAGAAGAGTGATTGTTCACTGTTGGTTCACTGATTGTTCATGAGTGACTAGGCCTACATGTCTACTTGATCCACTGTTTGGAAGTTTCCTTTCATTTATTCATTTGAAAGTGTATAAATAAACACAATTTGTCATTTTTTCATCCCAATAGAATGATAGTGACATGGCATATTACCTTCAAACACTCGGTATTAATTAAATGGTGGGCCCCTTGAATTTGACAGAGAGCGTAGATCGCTGAACGAAGGTATAGCTTTTATTTACATCGAATTTCGTTATTAAACATTCTCATGACGTGGAGCGAACATCTAGTATACGGCCATGTAATTTGTTTTGTTGCGAACAAGAATGTGATCGATGTACAATAGATTTTCAATTGCATTCCTCGTTTGTGAAATGTTTAGGGGCTTTAAAAGTGACTGTAAGTTTATCGAATGCCACAATAACAAGAAATTTACAAATCTAAAATAATTGTCCCGTAACTGGATACCTCTACGTCAAAAACCACACAAAAGTTTCATTTTTAAATAATATCACAAGACTGGACTTCGAAATTGAAAATCTGAATCAACAGCGCACTGTGGTTTAGTAAGCCCTACACATTGAATGCTCTAAGTTGTGACTTATATAATAATCAGTATGTTTTTTTCTAAATAACTAATTTAATCACTAATTATCGAATTATAATCAAAATACTACGCTTATGGTTATAATATTTTATTCAGTCTGTAGGGCTTACCAAAGTACAGTGCGCTGCTGATTTAGATTTTCGATTTCTTGTGATATAATTTAATAATGAACATTTTCTGCGGTTTTTGACGTAGAGACTACTCTTCACTCTTAGCGACAGTATACGCTTTATTCTGGAAGCTTTTAATCTAAGATCTAACTTAAAAATCGCATGTTGAATTTTATTTCAATCTTTCAAGTTGTTTTAAAAGATTATAACCGACATTTATTTTACCAATAATGAAACTAAATTTGCTGTTTTTAGTAACCCTCACATTTCCCATTGTTCGAAGATGGTCGTAACAATAAACTTTCACCAGAGTTTCAGACTGAAAATAGTTAATGCGATCATCGGTGGAATACGCGAGTAAATAAAAGCAACCCCTTGAGATTTCCCGCCTAACATGCGAGGCTAGAGCCAACAAACAGAGCAACTACATTAATCAAGTCGAGTGTATGTATTCACTTGGCATCACTAGTAAATAGTACAACAACACAAATAGCTTCAAGTTAGAGCAATCCTCGTTGTTCGTACACAGCACAACACAACACAATCCAATCTTATGAACTAGAGCTAGCTTTAAGCGAATATGCAAATGATCTTAGGACTTTCGCTTCGTATCTACCCAGCCGCCTAGACCCCTCTGATGCCTCGCCTTGCTGCTATGACGCAGCAGCTACTAATGACTTCGGAACTTATAACACGGACTAGGTAATTACTGAATCAATCTTGCTTGAGTTTTTAGTGACCAGGAGCGCGGCAAAGCATTATATACTTGCACAGAAACTACCCCAACTAAGATAATATAATTTGTGGGATGAGTGTTGAACCATTATTTATAGGCCATTATTATAATGTAGTGCGTGCAGTGTTATAAATCCATTCTTGTGTGTGGTGTAGTGGTTAAGAGCACGAGGCTATATTTAATCCGTAAAGGGTGCGAGCTGAACCCCCTGCCCCCCCCCCCCCCCCCCCACCTCCCAATGTATACCATGTATTCTGGTGTTTGCATTTTATCATGCATCTCCATAACACACAAAAGCGATGTCGAGTAAAATGTAGTTAAGTATACAACGTTATCTGATCGTCAGAGGTGATAGTAATGACAACGTATTTATGAAATATGATGAGTGTTTGGTTTCAACGTTACGACATTTAACCTTTCCGTGCCGCAATAAAGCAGGATCATGGCTGATAATGTATTGTATTCAAAACACGAGATTTGTACTTACTTCACTCCCCTCGTGTTGACACTGTTGCTTTTCACAATTCTATTTACGAACGGGTTGCGTCTACGCATGTGTTGGGCTTACGGAGGATTAGAATTTACTTTACCCATTCTTTATATTAAACAATTTGGTTTACGCTCTAACATGGACTTTGACAGTTTACATCATGATTTTCGTTTTTTTATTTGTGTGTTTGTTATTCAGTTGTCTTTGTTTCTATGTTTTTATTATACTTCACTTGAAGCTGTGCCATGTTTACGTTACATTACAACAAACAATAAACAACTCTTTGTTGATGTAACTCGCTCCATTAACATTATCACGATAATACAATTCATATACCATGAATGTGTATTAACGCCTGTATCCCTCACGATCACAATAATTATTTAGATCACACTAATTCCAGTGATAGCTTATAAATAACCCAATTGTATATGTTCACTATATATTTATTATAGGATACAAATCATTCATTGTACGTATAGAATAAACTACTTATAATGGAATGATATTTGCATCCTTTCTGTAACAACTTACAGGTTATAAAAATATAAAGAAACAAAATATATATAAGCATATATAATATATAAGTAAACTGAAACAATATGTAAATTTAGATTAAGAAAAAGCAACGTGGAATTTGGTTTGATTATTTTGAAGGGAAACATGATACCTTACACATTACGCATAGACTGCAGAAGCCGACTGTCAGCCCACAAACCTAACAAGACATAACAATAAAAAAGTACTTTGCACATTTAGAATTGTTCAGCCAAATGCGAAAAGGCGACGAAGTGATAAAGTGAAAAGCCCCAGCTGTAGTGTCTTTTGTCGTTGGTTTCCAGTTGGGGTGTCAGGTATGCTACGCCCCTTATTTCCAGGCATTGTAGTAACATTGTGATATGTATGCAATTCCCTTAAAAGCTTTCTCTCACTTGATTTGCCACTACTCAAATGTTTACTTATTTATTTAATTATGGTGTCTGTAGGCTTCATTGCTTCACTTCACCACGGCGTGGAAACAATGAATTTGTTATTCCTAAACTGCATTCGACTCTGACATAGAAAAACACTATACTAATAATATAAATAATAGTAATATTAAAAATAATAATAATGGGTAAACTCTACATCTCAACGAAAACTTATCAACCAACGTAAATGGGCGGTACTTTGACGGCATGTTGAAATGAGCTTTGATCTACTCATCACAGCACACAGTCTAGTATATTATTGTGTAGAAATATGTATATAGTTAGTAACTGAGTCCGCGCCCAAAGACATAACTACGACACTCGAACATATTGAACTATTTTAACTCACCTAATGTTCAGCTAGTACCCATCTTGTTTTAAAATGTTATACAGTTCAGCTTTGATTGGTATAGGTAGACGTGATAATTTATGAGGCAAAAAAAACCTCTGAAAACTAAATTTGAAATTGATGTGAAATTACGAATTGAATTATACAATTCGTAATTCGTTACCAAACACCGCAGCGTGTTTGGAATGAGTGTTTTTAAACCAAGCATGGTGGCCTTGATGAGGCGAAGATACTATTTATTTATAAAACTTCACTGCACAACATGAAATGCCCAATCAATTCCATAAATGTGATTATCGAAACCAGGGCCATTACGATTGCATACCTTCGTTCTAGGCGCACAATTGCAGAAGTACTTTTTTACATTATTGTAATTAATGTATATTCTCCACTGTTTCAGAAACATACGTACGCCTAAAACGTAACATTTCTATTGAAGAATACTTTTTTTTGTATAATGCATTCATTATGTGCGTGTTTATGGTTTTTGTGATTTATGATTTTGTTTATATTTAGTTCCATATTTAATATGCGTGAACTATAGTGTAACTTTTTGTATGTCCAATTCGTGCTATTTTGAATTGCAAATAAATTTTGTCATCTATAGTGATGCTGAGCAAGGAGGCTTAAATTCAAACGTTTACTAATGTTCTAACTTGATGACAGATTGAAATGTTAAGTTGAAGAGAATGTCTTCATAAACTTCACCCCTTAAAGCGTCGAGGGGTAACGACCACCTCTGTCGGATCGGTGTGTTGGTGTTAAAGACATCCACAAACCTAGAATCTTTGTCATCACTTATTACGGTCCTCCGTGAGTCATGACGATCAATACTCGTATAACGCTCAGATCACTTTTCTATATCTTTATGGGACATTCTTGGATCGCAACCAAACAGAAGGAAACCGCTTTAGAAACTCCCTAGTCCCTCGTATATAAAGCCATTCGACGATTTTGCTATCCAATAGAGCAACTTGCGTGTGATGCGTATGCGTTACTTCAAACACAATACCTCATATATAAGACCTCATCACCTCATCTGTAACACAACCATGCATTACGGACTATGGTATCCACATGCTATGGTGTCCACATGTTAGATTAATAAATGAAAGTGTAACACATGACATCAAACTCTTATGCACGTCAAGATTACTTGGATCACTATGCATTGAAGAGAAGGGCCACAATACAAACTAACATTAATCGTTTTATAGGAAAGCATGTGAAACAACACATGGAAAACGGCCTATCTGATGCATCATCATAATCATGTCGTCCAATAACATACCACATACTAAAATCGAGATTCTAAGCCGTAGGAAATTATGTGAACTTCTTATCTTAACTCGTAAATCTTGCACATAATAAAGTTGTGCCTGTCTTTGTGCTAAGCATCGATCCAGTGGCGTAGGGTATGCAGCCCGGGTTGGCGTGACAAAAAGTTAGCTCTCTGGGGTCCTGAGTTCGTATGTGCTTATAATGCTCGCTTTGAGATCAGAAAGGAGGGTGCATTAACAAATTGCTTGCCTCGTGCTTCGTCGCTCGGCAACTTGAAGCGTTTCAAGTGAGATTGTTTGAGTCACTCAATGCTCCCCGCCCACACAATGACGTTAGTTTTCAATCTGTCGATGGCCGTTGACGCAAAGTGAACGATGTGACTCTCTGAGCCAAGATCACTTCGACCTGTATGTGGCGTATAGTTTCATTTCATGCAGTGTTACGACTTTTCTTTCAGTGCATTACCTAGAAACCAACGCACATGCTAAGGTTTCCTGTTAGGCTATTCCCATTCACAATTAGGATTTATAAGGTCAGTGTGTTAAGCTCAATATACAACTTTATGGATGTTATTTATTTATTTATTAATTGTCTATATTTGTCATCACAACAACAAAAAATATTAAAAGATATGACAAGAAACGGCGTCGACGCTAGCAAACATTGTGCTAAAACACTTAAAATCATACGAAATCTTGTGCCGCGAAGAGCCTTCTAAACACTAAATACTACGCTAACGTTTTAATTAAACTAAACTTAACCAAAACTAAATTAAAACTAAACTAAACTAACACTAACACTAACACGTCACAGGTTTAAAAGTCTGCCACATGTGCTTCTTGCACATGGAAGGGAAATGGCTTACTTGACAGTCTTTAAGGGCGTTCGGCAATCTGTTCCATGGATGCACAACACGGAATTGGAGGCTATTGCTGAAAGTTGTCACGGTGACAATACTCACTTTAAATGACATCTACGTAGTTATCACTTGCTATTGGCTGATTGGGGTTTTCCACGCGGCCCGCCACAGCCATCAACCAATGGCCAACCACATCGAGTATTGTCAACTTACAGGAGTGGGCCTGATTGTGATGCGGTTTATAATACTAGTTTGTAGATGATCTTTCTTTTGTATAATTAAGTGAAACGTCTTCAACATCTGTGCTAACGACATGAAGAGCAGTGTTTAATTAATGATGTCCAGAACACACATAAAACAAATTAACCCATTTGGTATCGGTAGTAAATAGTAACTTCCAATGTAAAGAGGGCGTCGGTATTTATTATATGCCAATCGGCAAAAACATTTCTTATGAATTCTGGGGACTAATAATTAATAATAGGGCAACATTAAACAATTATAATAGTGACTCAGGCCGCGAATGTCTACAACAAGTTTAAAACATGTTTTGTTTCACGTTAAATAGCAAAGTTTATTGTTTATTGTAAGGTAGCTTCCGTTGATACAAAACAGTTTTGGAGATTGGATTGGAAATTAGAATCGTTTATGTTTTCGTACACGCTGTATAGAGAATACAGACCCGCATGGCTAAGGCTGCAAGATAAAGCGTTAACTCTCATGGGGCTCCACAACATTTCAAAAATAATCCGTCGGTGGTTTTCAATTTCGTCAATAAAACATTTTTAAATCGAATAGATTTGTGAATGTTACCCTCTCATGTGCCTTTAACCACCTATTTGCATTGTGATGATGTGCAGCCATAACCGCAGGACAATTTAATCATTACAGTCAAACAGTAGTGCTTTAGCTTAACCATGTTAATCCTTACGTCAATTTTAAACTACATCATTATGATGAACTGTTCGACGCAACACATACAAGTTCGTCAATCATCATTCTGGAACGAGTTCAACATGCTGTATTTTAGGGTGGTTGGGGTGAGGGGGAGGGGGAAAGCCTAGCCCAGGTGCGCAAGTTACTTTAATCCTACTCTTGATTTATAGTCCTAACATAATCGTTTTTGCATACGTTCACCAACTGACAGTCGATAGAGATTTTGTGAATAGTTGAGCAATGAATCAGCTTCCAAAGAATACAATTTTCTTGGAATAAACTTTCATTTGTTGGCAAACGGTCCACAGCTCAATTGATTTTCAGACGAAAGTAATCAAGCACAAAAGTTGAAATAAAAAAAGAGGTTTAATTTTCCATCTGGTAGGGAAGGAGGTTTGTTTGCTTGTGCAATGTTACGAAATTTGCTTACATTATACATATTTGTTAGCTTTTGACGAGTTTTGTTTTCTCTCTGAAGAATATATTCATTATTCTTGGTGTACAGTTTAAATTGTATTGATTCTGTAGCACTAATGGCATAGTGGTTATAGTTTGCTGTCTCTGGACGGATGAATCAAGCCTGATTGACACTGTCGAATTAATTTTGTCTATTTATAGTCACTACAATCAGATATTTTGCACTTTATCCCATAAATGTATCTGTTTAATAATGTCATCAAAATGATTATAGTGAGAAACGGTGTTTAGAAGAACTGCTATCCTTGAAAAAAAAGGCATTCCCATAAAACACTTTCACTTTCCGAGATAGGCATTGAACGAAAAAACAATCATTATTTTATTTTGTATCATAAGGTATGTCGTAAAAAAATATTGCATAATATACCTCGCTAGAAAATGAGACAAAGAATATATATTTATATATATATATATCTTGACCCCGTTTCCAACATTAATTTATCGGGTATTTATAATTATCTAAATTAAGCTATGTGTTTACAGTCAAGAAGTGTCTTCACTGGGATTTAGCAAGTAATATAATATGGTACTTACAATACCTGAAGTTAATCTAGCACACTAACAATATGTAAGGAAATGGAATGACAGGGCACACGAAGAACAATGAACATGATATGGATGAGAAAGTTCTATTAGAAACGTTTTAGAAACTCCGTTTGGTTTTGATATTGGCTCTGCTTCGCTCTTAGTTCATGTATTGATAGTTGATACTGTCTATACTTTGCTCTTAGTTCATGTGTTGATATTGTATCTACTTTGCTCTTAGTCCATTATTGTCTTTACTTTAATCTTAGTTCGTGTTGATATTGTATCTACGTTGCTCTTAGTTCATGTATTGATATTTTATATATTTTGCTCTTAGTTCGTGTGTTGATATTGTCTCTACTTTACTCTTAGTTCATGTGTTGGTATGGTCTCTACTTTGCTCTTAATTCGTGTGTTGATATTGTCACTACTTTGCTCTTAATTCGTGTGTTGATATTGTCTCTACTTTGCTCTTAGCTAATGTGTCCTTTTGAATAATGACCTATGTTACGTTTAACGATTTACGTCCGAAACCCTTTTACGAAATTAAAAAAAGACAGTTTAAAAAGTGCGAACAGAAATAACATTCTAAAATACACGTTGGCGAGTAAATGCTTAATTAAATTCTCAGCAATGGACCGCTTCACTTCGCTTCCAAGAGTAATTTAGAAAGCATCTGTTGAAGTACAGCTTGAATAATGAATATACATCTTTGTGAGGTTTCGGTCGTTTTAGTTGATTTCTGTTTCCCATGGGGGAGTTTAATTGAAACTATTTTTTAGACCAAGCTATTATTTTGATGAATTTATTTCATATTTCCCATAATCGTTTATAAAACTCAGGCCCAGAACCTCTTAAAAGAAACCTAATAGGAGCTAATACGCTATTAGGTGGATTTTAAGGCTTCTAATTGGTTGAATTACCATGATGAAAAACAGTTTTTAGCTACTTACTTTTTTATTAGCTGCTTGTAATACTGGACCTAAATTGGGGTTTCTTCCATGAATTAAAGCATACCACAGAGTAAAAGAGAACTATACTTGTCAGAACAGTTATTATTGTATAGGACAACAGGAGCTCGCAATCGCCTGATGTAGCTTTGGCATCAGTAGCCTCAAATGTGTTCATCCGTTGCCATCCAGCTAGCTAGAGGATTTCAATTAAAGTATAATGGCAACATATAGCTATGGGGACCAAGTTAAACCATACAAAATAAATCTTATCAATTGTTTTCTAAAGTTCGTTGAGCAGGGTACTTTTTACCCGCTTCTATAGAAACATTTTGTAAGGTTTTCTTTCTCGTAAGAAAAGTTGACTGAATCTAAATGAAACTAGCTTAAGTAGGAATTGTTTTGTATATAAATATAACATATTTCGTCAGTTTAAAAACTTATACACACTTGAAGATCAGTTGTTACAGTTCACAATTCATATTGTTCAGACGTTGAATAATAATAAACCATTTTAAAAGCTGTGCATGACCGTTTGTATGATTCTCATACGGTCTCCTAAAATCTTCAAGAACAATAACTACACAATAATCAATAATTCGTTTTGAAAATTAATCAAGGTTAACTGATGCATAGGCCTACACGATTTATTTTACATTTTCAATCGTTGCATATTGTCATACATGAAGATTTAAAGGACCATGTTGTTAATCATAAAGGCGTCTTATATAGATTTTAAAGATAGTATATTATTAATGTCTTAAGCTCGATAAGAGTGTTTCTGTTTTGTTCACCTCTACTCACGAGAATTGCGTTTCAGTTATTAATTTAACATGTGCTTTTCACTATTACTGCTAAGTTGCTGTGTAGATGTAATCTATCTATCCTGCTATCATAATGCGCGAAAATGGAAGTCAATCCCAGCACTGTATTCATAGCCTGGAATCTTACCCTGCTCCATATGCATATTATATTGAAGCCCAGTAATAATAATTTAAATTAACAACTGTTAAAGACACACTAATTACTGAGTCACTGTCGAGACAAAAGCTAAAACCAAGCCCCGACTGCCACAAAGTGTGCGTATCGTTCCAGTCTGGAAAGCATATCGCACTTATTAATATGTCCCACGATGAGAGTGTGTATGAAGTTGAACGATCTGACCAATGAGCATGCGTAAGGTTGTGACATAAACGTGTGCCTAGGGCAGCATCGCAGGTGCTGTGTCTATGCACAGATGTTGAGAACGTTCAATTGCTAACGCTGGGGGCTTACTTCTCAAACTGGCCACCTGACACATTCCACTTTGACCGACTATATTATCAGCCAATAGCATTCCGCCATATTATCTGACTTTGCAGTGTTGTTCCATGTATCAATAGCTGCAGTAATCTGCTCATGAATACTAGTATATAATTCATAATGATACTACATTACTAATCCGCTTAAAATTAATCCGCGTCTCTAATATAAAGAAAAACCTGTATAAGTTTATATTAAATATTTATTAAAAACAAATTCCGTAATGCGGTTGTCAAAAAATATTCTAAGGCATTATTCGAAATACAAAGACAAACAAAAATTGGGCAAATTGGTCTAAGCAACAAAACATCCAATAAAACAATCTGTTCTTAATGTAAGTTTCATAAGTGTAGCTTCACAATTCACACTAAGTCTTCTATACTTTTATTATTTATAATTGAATTTAAACTTTCGTGGCTAGATGTAATGTTAATAAAATTGAAAACACTTCGGGCTATTACGCCACGTCCCTTACCGTAGGCCATATGCCGACGTTTCAAGACCAATATCGGTCTTGTCCTCAGGGCAGATCGAGAGCTACTGGCTGTCGTCTGCGTCATTGGCGGGTGTGTCTCGAAAATCTCGAAGGTTCGAGGGGTCGCTTCGTAATCTCGCTCTTGACATAGCGCGCGTAATACGAACGTGACACCCGGGGTTATTGAACCTATCATCTGTGCCTGAATAGTTACCCTTGTCACGATATTTAGTAGAAGGCTTATGGTTATTAGCCGTTGTCACAAATAGATTAGAATTATTAGCAGGTTGATGACGTGATGGCTGCTGTGGTTGTTGTTGTTGTTGTTGTTGTTGTTGTTGTTGTTGTTGTTGTTGTTGTTGCTGCTGTTGCTGTTGATGTTGCTGAGTTTGTTGTTGGTGATGGTTATTTATTATTAATGGTGCCCACGTATCACTTAGATTGTATAAGCACTTATGGTCATCAGCATTCATGTTGTTGGGATTTTTAGCAACCTCCAGTGCCTCGCGTACAAAGCGCGGCCAAAACTTGGGTTCTTGTTTTTTTGCAACGTAAAGCTATTAAAACAAGAACCCAAGTTTTGGCCGCGCTTTGTACGCGAGGCACTGGAGGTTGCTAAAAATCCCAACAACATGAATGCTGATGACCATAAGTGCTTATACAATCTAAGTGATACGTGGGCACCATTAATAATAAATAACCATCACCAACAACAAACTCAGCAACATCAACAGCAACAGCAGCAACAACAACAACAACAACAACAACAACAACAACAACCACAGCAGCCATCACGTCATCAACCTGCTAATAATTCTAATCTATTTGTGACAACGGCTAATAACCATAAGCCTTCTACTAAATATCGTGACAAGGGTAACTATTCAGGCACAGATGATAGGTTCAATAACCCCGGGTGTCACGTTCGTATTACGCGCGCTATGTCAAGAGCGAGATTACGAAGCGACCCCTCGAACCTTCGAGATTTTCGAGACACACCCGCCAATGACGCAGACGACAGCCAGTAGCTCTCGATCTGCCCTGAGGACAAGACCGATATTGGTCTTGAAACGTCGGCATATGGCCTACGGTAAGGGACGTGGCGTAATAGCCCGAAGTGTTTTCAATTTTATTAACTTTTATTATTTATGCTAATAATCCATGAATTGGTTCTAAATCGGTTTCACATTCTTTCCTCTGTTGCTTCTACTGCTATTTCTCTTCACTTGCACTTGCACTTGCACTTGCACTTGAACTTGCACTTGCACTTGCACTTGCACTTGCACTTGCACTTGCACTTGCACTTGCACTTGCACTTGCACTTGCACTTGCACTTGCACTTGCACTTGCACTTGCACTTGCACTTGCACTTGCACTTGCACTTGCACTTGCACTTGCACTTGCACTTGCACTTGCACTTGCACTTGCACTTGCACTTGCACTTGCACTTGCACTTGCACTTGCACTTGCACTTGCACTTGCACTTGCACTTGCACTTTCACTTGCACTTGCACTTGCACTTGCACTTGCACTTGCACTTCAATTACACTCGTTTGTAAATCAAACAGAATCGCAGCATACGGGAAGAACATTGCTCTGAATTTTAATAAAGCCAGTAAATGAAACCATAACGAATCGAAAGCACTCTCGCAACTATAAAGTAAATAACGGGCCTCGTTAAACAGCTCCGCACCGTTACACCGTTACACCGTTACACCGTCAGTGCGTGTAGATGAGAAATCTCCTTTAGCAGCCCTGAGAGAAACGTAGTTACATACCCTGCGTGCATCTCCTCTATAATGAATTACCGAGCAGTTAACTATCAAAAGGTCGGCAACTCAGAACAAAGCCCTTTGGCGCACCCACAGAACTTGTATCCCCGTAATCAGTCATGTAATTAACTTCATTATACCATACGCGCCTAAAATATCCTTGAGAAGAAAGTCCTGGTAGCAACATGGCTGTCGGCTTGCTTGAAGAATGTGAGCTTGGCTTCGTTTCAACGTTGTCCACAAGACTACCGCACACATTAGAGCCACTCAGAGCAATTGTGTGTAAACCAAGTGGTATCATTAGAGTACCGAGGGGCAGTCTCGTGTTCATCGGTCTTCGTATCCGCTCCGGTGCTCCAGTCTTGGCTACACGACCTCGCACTTCATTAGAGACTAGAACCAACACTGTAGCCGCAAATACTAATTTCTTATGATAGTGGATAGTGTTTGTAACACAACAGCGCACTTCATTAGAGACTAGAACCAACACTGTAGCCGCAAATACTAATTTCTTATGATAGTGGATAGTGTTTGTAACACAACAGCGCACTTCATTAGAGACTAGAACCAACACTGTAGCCGCAAATACTAATTTCTTATGATAGTGGATAGTGTTTGTAACACAACAGCGCACTTCATTAGAGACTAGAACCGACACTGTAGCCGCAAATACTAATTTCTTATGATAGTGGATAGTGTTTGTAACACAACAGCGCACTTCATTAGAGACTAGAACCAACACTGTAGCCGCAAATACTAATTTCTTATGATAGTGGATAGTGTTTGCAACACAACAGCGCACTTCATTAGAGACTAGAACCAACACTGTAGCCGCAAATACTAATTTCTTATGATAGTGGATAGTGTTTGCAACACAACAGCGCACTTCATTAGAGACTAGAACCAACACTGTAGCCGCAAATACTAATTCCTTATGATAGTGGATAGTGTTTGTAACACAACAGCGCACTTCATTAGAGACTAGAACCAACACTGTAGCCGCAAATACTAATTTCTTATGATAGTGGATAGTGTTTGCAACACAACAGCGCACTTCATTAGAGACTAGAACCAACACTGTAGCCGCAAATACTAATTTCTTATGATAGTGGATAGTGTTTGTAACACAACAGCGCACTTCATTAGAGACTAGAACCAACACTGTAGCCGCAAATACTAATTTCTTATGATAGTGGATAGTGTTTGCAACACAACAGCGCACTTCATTAGAGACTAGAACCAACACTGTAGCCGCAAATACTAATTTCTTATGATAGTAGATAGTGTTTGCAACACAACAGCGCACTTCATTAGAGACTAGAACCAACACTGTAGCCGCAAATACTAATTTCTTATGATAGTGGATAGTGTTTGCAACACAACAGCGCACTTCATTAGAGACTAGAACCAACACTGTAGCCGCAAATACTAATTTCTTATGATAGTGGATAGTGTTTGTAACACAACAGCGCACTTCATTAGAGACTAGAACCAACACTGTAGCCGCAAATACTAATTTCTTATGATAGTGGATAGTGTTTGCAACACAACAGCGCACTTCATTAGAGACTAGAACCAACACTGTAGCCGCAAATACTAATTTCTTATGATAGTGGATAGTGTTTGCAACACAACAGCGCACTTCATTAGAGACTAGAACCAACACTGTAGCCGCAAATACTAATTTCTTATGATAGTGGATAGTGTTTGTAACACAACAGCGCACTTCATTAGAGACTAGAACCAACACTGTAGCCGCAAATACTAATTTCTTATGATAGTGGATAGTGTTTGCAACACAACAGCGCACTTCATTAGAGACTAGAACCAACACTGTAGCCGCAAATACTAATTTCTTATGATAGTGGATAGTGTTTGTAACACAACAGCGCACTTCATTAGAGACTAGAACCAACACTGTAGCCGCAAATACTTATTTCTTATGATAGTGGATAGTGTTTGTAACACAACAGCGCACTTCATTAGAGACTAGAACCAACACTGTAGCCGCAAATAATAATTTCTTATGATAGTGGATAGTGTTTGTAACACAACAGCGCACTTCATTAGAGACTAGAACCAACACTGTAGCCGTAAATACTTATTTCTTATGGAAGTGGACTGGATAGTGTTAACAGCACGTCAATCCATATAGTTGACAGAAGATAAAGGCTCACGGAAGAAAAGAAAAGTTACGTTTGTATTATGTCATAAGTAGTAGCAGCAGTATTTAGTAGAATCTTATGCAGAAACTTTGATAGATTAAAAATTATCGCATATGAACATAACAATATTGAATTAATGCTACTTTAAATTTCGCGCATGTCCACGACTGTGCCAGGAATTTGTCTGTAACAAGGCAGTATCCTTTATTATTTTTAATGTTTTTGTATTTATGTTGCCAGGTTTATAAAAATTCTCTTACAGGATAATAACATTTTTGTCTTTCTCTAAATCGAGGATTATCCTTAAGGATTTTGAGGTCTGGTGGCAGAGACTTGTAGTCTACATATTTATCCCTCGCAAGCCCTCTCTGTCACATCGACAAATAAGTATACACTTTAGTTATCGTAGATTATTCTTATTCCGAGTATTTATTGAGTGAATATATACTACCTACCGGACAGGGCAGAAAGCAAACATTCGTCGCGGACATTTGGTTGAACAGCTGAAGCTACGTCGCTGGATTTTGTTAGTTTCGATTATTTGGTGTATAGAGACGTACTCGACAGCTAGGGCATATAGGACGTCGGGGAAAGAGATTGGAAGAAAGGGACGAGTATGGGAGGAGGAAGGAAAACGGGAAAGAATTGGATTTTAATTGGTGGAAAGGGGGAATTGGAGGATCTCATTTCGTTGCCTCTTACGATTACCCTCGTGAACCCGAGTATTGAGGCCTACGCTATCACTCACTCATATATTCATCAGCGGTGTGATTGTTGTTGTGTTTATTAATAGATAGATCATATTGATAGATAAGATTGTGTTTATTTAGCTTCACCAGCTATTATTGTCTGACATACACACACTACTATCTTATTATTACTATCAATTCATAATATACATATACTTACAATTTATTTTTACTATATCAATTATTATTTCTAACTGTACAATCATTGTTCAAATACATATTTTATAGCTTCTGATATAAATGCACCTACCATCACCACAAAATGTTGGTATTACGCGCAATATCTACACTCGTTGCATCTCGAGTTGTTGAATATACTGAACTGAATTCCAGAATTCAATTTAAGATAATTCCAATACGTTGTCATTGCGCGCACTTGTCCCAGAAATCAATTATGGCATTCACGATCTCACCCTTAATTTCTGGCACCAATCTATGACCTAATGGCTTACTTATTGAAATCTGGAACAGCGTACGTGTGGGTGACTGTGAAATTCTGTAATTCAAATTACGCGAATCTTCTTTAATAAACATTGTATCCCTTCATTTTACAACTTAGTATACACACAATTCAGTCACTGGGAAACAGTAATTTCGTCAGCAAACTTTCGTCGCATTTTTAGCGGTAAACCTAAGAAAAATACACATCGTGCTAAAATGTGAGCCACTCAGATTGCTCTTGCCCGCCTGTAAGTTCTTTAAAAATGTTGGTTAATTATAAATGCAATCACCGCAACAGCAACAGCAACAACAGAGGTATCTGACGTTATATTTGTACAGTGCGTAGACATGTAGTCATATATTTGTACAGTGCGTAGACATGTAGTCATTTCAGCAAGTGAGTATAGCAAGACAATATATAATTTGGCACTGGCGATAGTTTGAATTATTATTATTCCTATATGATGATTTGTTTTAAAGTATACTTTAGCTATACAGCGACTATCACCGACGAATGTAATGCGAATCGTATTACACAGCGGGTTACCAACTGCAACTGTGGGCGAGGTTTAGAATAAGCCATGGTCTAACGTATACGGATATCAAATAAGACATTACGATTTAAGAAAGTATTGTAACGCTAAACCGCTATGAATGTAAAACCTGTTTTAGCTTTGTGCTTATAGTTAAACGTTATCTGAGCATTCCTTCCGAACAATTAAGAGATGGGTTTTAATAGATTGGAGTTGACACTTTTATCGATGTCTCCGTAAATTAAAGATTTAAATAGTCTTGACACCAAAACTATAACCATAGGGGCTATATTTGGACAATTCTCACACTACAAAGGTAAAAAACCGGTGCGACATTTGGGTTGTGTCTCCATTCTATACCTTTTATTAAAATCCCATTGTTACAATCATAAGTTCTACAATCAATGAACAATATTTTGTAGATGTCTGAAGGTGGGATATTGGCCAATGAAACTATATAACGTGTCCTATCATTTTGTGTTGGCGCCGCTGAATAGTTTGAAATTCTTATTATTCCTTGCTTAGCTGCTCTGTTTTTGAATCCAGTTGTGATTATCTCTCCTATATTATCTCGTTAATCGCACTCTGCGTGTAATCCAGGTCACTGATACTTCTCGTGTTCATACATTCGCATCGCTAGTCAACATGCAGCTTCGTGGGTCTCGAACCCAGCTCTCTTGCTTGCCGTATCCTTCTTATTATTGTCTATAACCAATAGCAAATGTGATCTGCTTCAAGATTACCCTTCAACGAATTGAGACCTTCAGGGACGTAGACCGCAAGCTGGAACAATGTTCATTCACTTCAATGTACCGTCCACTAAGGCCCGATTTTCAATCGGTCATTGACGAGGTCGTCGTTAGTTGACGGTCCGTTATCTGCGTAGGGTTTGTTGGGTTACAGAGTACGAACCGTCAGCTAACGGCCCCGTTAACAACCCGTTAACCGATTGAATAACCAAGTCTAAACCCTATTCTCAGGCCTCACACTCGGCCGCCACACAGACTACTCACAGAGATACGACAAGGACATTTATGACGGCACAGAAAATATGTTTTGTTTTGTCAAGACAAGAAACACTCAGTGAAGATAAAATTTCCCTATGTATACACGTAACCTTTTAAAATAACTTCGCATAAACTGACATTTACAATGAATGACTCCCAGGTATCAATAGGTCTACTCGAGCGAGCAACGTCCCTTCCATGCACAATATTGTTGGCTTTCTCTCTTGACTGCAAAGATTGCTCGCATTTTATTTTTTAAATGGAGGCATATTGGAGTGGGTTGAACTCTTAGTTTGAAGCCGTCCCTCCGACGTTCTAAGAGCCGTGTGTGTATGTGGTATTGAGGAGCATGTCTGATATAGAATGCTTAAAAATGGAAAGATACTGTAAAAATTAAGAAATCGCTTATAACTGAAAACTGTATTATTGTGATATAACGTATTACAAACGATCGAGCCTTCTGATTGGTGGAGGAAATAATCAAACATTGCATCTAATTAATGAAAATTTAACATTTAAATTTGACACTACTCTTTCAACTGTATTAGTTTAACCCTCGATTTTTACAATGTTTGTTAAAAAATAATCTTTCTCTTGA
This sequence comes from Isoperla grammatica, assembly GCA_945910005.1. Taxonomy (NCBI): domain Eukaryota; kingdom Metazoa; phylum Arthropoda; class Insecta; order Plecoptera; family Perlodidae; genus Isoperla; species Isoperla grammatica. The sequence continues at coordinate 60,800,241 of OX246738.1, forward strand.
GACTGAGAGATGAGTTCTTGGTATTAGATACTTTGTGATGAATGAGCAGGAGTTGCAACGTCTCCTGGTTCGCGCGTGCGCAGCAGTGGGACGAGCCCTACCCGCAGCCGCACTCCGTGTGATAACCACTGAGCTACCTGTCCGTGCAAAGTGGACGCAGTTTGGCTAAATGAGTGTGATTGATGAACAGACGCGAGGCAAGAAGATCGCCGAGGACTTTGACTGAAGAGCGCCGAGCTGGGTATAGATTCCGGTCACGGAACTCACGTGACCCAGCTGTTCGAAAATTTATACATTTTCTCTGGTGTAGCCCCTATATTCTCGGGTACCCTATTGTGCATCTGAATATTTTACAAATGCAGCAAATTATCCTCATTTTTAGTAGAGAACATCCGTCTTACGAGCCTATCCACGACGGAAGGGTAGATAGATAGGGGTAGGTAGCGTCGTACAAACAGGAAACGCTGCGAGCTTGGGGAAAAGCGAGAAGCAAAAAAGATAAAAAGAAACCTAAATAACGACATGTATAAACAAGGGTGAGTCCAAGAACTAATCCAAAGGGCGCACAATTCTGTTCTTTTTTGCAGCATGCTCTAAACCGCGCTGACTTTCTCAACCAGTCCACAAGATACAATCTCGCGATATCCCAGCGCCCCTTTTTATAGAATACTGGGATGTTCTGTGAATAAACGTGAACACTGGAGGACAATATCTGTTAGTATTTACACACGGGCACACAATATTGTGTGTGCACATAAATTGATGCGAATGGCAAAGAAAAAAAAGGAAAATCCATTCTTGTAACTGAGTGGGTCGGCTATAAATACAAATGTATTTATTTATTTAAAGTCAAGATAATATGTTGGGAATATTTTTGTGTTTGAAGTGAGTAATACTGTACAAAATCTCCTCTCTCGATCATAAAATATATCCCTTGGGCAAGGCAATGCTCGGGCAGCCGGCTCCCCTGCTAAAACGCACCACGGTTGGAGCGGTATTTTCGAGCGCTCGGCACAGCAAGGTAAACAAGATTTAGGACCTCTGCGTCAATAAAGGCCATTTAATACGTGATTTAACACGTGTGTGCCATGCAGCAATGGTCACTAGCCCTCTACTCGACCAACATGTTATTTTGACTTATTGTGTGCAAAACCTATCGATTTGATTCAGTCTGTCGACAGTCTCGTTTATTGTTTGATGATCCGTTCACGCAAATAACAAATAAATATTACAGATTGTTGTTTAATCATTTTCTTTATTATTTTTGTCGTTGTGGATGTGAAGGGTGACATGTTCGTGCTTCATTGCAACTACTATAGAACCCCTTTGTTGTCCGATTTTATTGTACACTTATCATTTTTTGGATAATGTGGTAAGAATTTCCGTGTGCGCAGTTGATACAAGATTAAGTCACAGCATTCACGATATGACTGAGAACCTTACAACAAATTTTCAACTAGGATTGACGATAATCGGAGTCGAACGGTGAATTTTCGAATCAAAATATTGCATGTTGCAACTGAGACACTTCTATCGGTTTTCTATCCATAACTCATTCTGCTGGCAGCGGATTTGGACCTGTCTATGACAATCCTTTTGTCATAAGTATGATTGATCCAAACATATATGAGAATTGCACCTTTCCTCTTAATGTTAATAGCAGGTATCATTTCTAAATTCAACATAGATGTTTTTGAACCACCTATCACATTCACAAAATAATTGCATAAGATCTTAAGACCTTACTATACGAATTTAACTAATTTTCACTACAGTTATAAGAACGGCTATATGTGCTAACAATAACAAGAGCATTGCCACACGCTAATACTAGTTAAAACACGGCTATGTTTATCTAGTGCGCGCATGTGTCTTCCACCTAGTGGACTCATTACCATACTACCGAGCGTCGAGTTAACAGACGGACCTCATAATCATACTACATTTGTAACCATTAAGGTTAAATCCGAATTTACATTTAGCTCGTCATGTCACGTCACTATCAAGCTGGTTGTCCTCACAAGAAGAGTTTTTCTTCCTTCTCGCCTCCCAATATTTCTTCGTTTCTAGCAATAATTCATTATATTATTTGACGGCTGTCTTTTTATTCTGCGAGACAATTTTATCCTCTCAATTTATGCTTAGAATGAGAATGCTGTAATTAAGTGTCTAATAAATATACCATCTCAACAACAATAATATGAATAATTTAGCGTATTTTGTCAAACGACCTATAAACTTAAAGACAGCCACTGCTTCCGTGTTTGTATTTTATTTACTATTAAACCTATAGCATAAAATAACTGTGCCATACAGAAGAATCTATACGGTGTATATCTATTTCAGTGGGTCTATTACCATCTCCAATAAGGAGGTCCAAGTTAGTCCAAAGATCCAGTCACGATTCCGTGTCTTCTCAATACGTCAATAAAAAAGTAACTATCCAACAATAAAGTTCTTGTTAGTGGTGAGTTTTCAACCTTCTATGCGAGACACTACAATGAATGAAAGCCAACTCTTGAATCTGAGTGGACGGACAATATAATGAGAACGTATTTATTTAAGGAGATTTCTTTGCAGAAAAGTCAATGCTTATACGACAAAGGTAGAGCAAAGTGCGACTTACTATCTGAAATGCAAAATTACGCAGCAAAGCTCTTTTCCGATCCCCAAACTTTCCCGGTTGTAAACTCCCGTGGATTTCTCGATTCTTGGAGTAGGTATAAGAGAACATTCTAACATTTGAACCTTTTATGGACATTGGCGTACATTGTAGTCGTATACACTAGGTTCCACGTAGACCGCAATAGGGAATTATTATCATACACTTATTTTGCTCAGAGTACCTAAAATGATAGATCCTTATTCAAAAATAAATATTTATTTATTTTATATCACCATGCAATTTGTACAGAGTACCAATATTGGGAAAAACTACAAATATAGATAGGTCTTACTATACATACAAAATAAAATATACATACAAAATTATAAAACTACAAAATATACATAGCCCTACATTCAGAAATAACAGTTAGGATGAAATAAAAAGTGCATACTTTCAATACCATTAGCATTTTAAATTTTAAATGTTTACCTTCCCGCTTTTTTATTGTGAACTGGTCGATAACGTCAGTGATATCACTCATTATTACAGTGAATTTTATGTATCTATATCACGTGTAAACACTACTGCATTTTGGTCAAATTTCAGATGGTTTATTTTAAAACAAAAATGTTCACTAAAAATATTCTAATAATTGAACAGTACCCTATGAATAAATATTTTTTACTGGACATTTTAGAAATAAATTTGATATTAAACATGCTTATGTGAGCAAAATTATCTGCAAAACAGCGATATGATTGGTCGGTTGTGATCCAAATATTTGACGAATTCCCCCCCCCCCCCCCCACATCACGATGTGTGAAAGTTATGGCTTTCAACACCTGCGAATTCCCTGTACTGTAGATATTATCAATTTAAGTCGAATCGTAAATAAGTATTCATCTGGTAAACACAAGATTCTCCCAGTAGAAGACATGTGTCAAAATGTGTTTTCTCCTGACATTGTGGTAGAAGTCTAACTGAGTTGGAGTTGAAATATAGAGTTTTAATGGCTCCATATTTTTGAGTGTCGGTTACGTAAGCCTTTAGGGAGAGGGAATATTTCCTTTGCGAGATATAATCATCTTAGTTTTTCAACAGAAGACATTAAATTTACCATGACAGGTTTTTATATATTTTTTTTAAGATTAAGTTTTATAATGTTTCAGTATATAAAAATGTAACATTTTTAGAAATAAAACTTGAATGCACACATTTTTATTCATTAATATGTTTTAATCCAGTGTTGGGCTCTGTTTCACTAGACGAAAACAGACTTTTTATCTTTCTTGTATCAAGGATTCTTGTAGACAAACGGCTAGAAACAATGTCAATTAGATAGAAAGGCGTTACAAATGAAAGCTGTCATCACGTTTTGATGTCGCCTGCAGAACGTTAGATATCGTGTCTGGATGAAAAATGTAATTGTCGGAAACTCTCCCCTCCCCTTTCCCCTTCTTTCACCCGGACAGCCGACCCCCTACTGTTAGGAGACGACAAAAACGTTGTTCCTGTCACAATAATTATGTCTTCTCAACCTATTCTATTGGTATTTTACAACTTTGTTTTATTGATAAAGATGTTTTGGCATTGTGAATAATAAATGAATGAGAAACGTGACGTCATCAAGTCCACTAATGCTCGGCCGTGCTCTCGTCACACATTACGTGGGCGTCGGTCAGTTGGAACCTGGTTAGTTCTTAGTCACTGACAATTAAATGCAAATTCTGCTCGCCAACACATGTCATACACGTTCAGGCGCCTGTAAATGTTTTATGACAAGGCCTCGTCCAACCATTTACAACATGGAAATTACCATGTACACGCGGCATCCAGTTTGCATTAACTAGACAAGTAAGCGTAGGGATCATCTTTTATTTCAAGAGTGTTCAACATAGATAGCGTGAGCACTTTTTTGATGTTTTTTGTTCGTATCTTCAACACAATATTTAGAAATGTAACCGATTTTTAAGTATCGATGCAGGTTTTGTGAAAACAGCTTCGCCTTTTGATAGATTCTCTATATAAAAGGCAGCACATTTTGAAATTAATTTGAAATAATGACAATGTGTATCTATGATAATATACTTATCACTAGATAATTGACAAATAATTTCAAACATCATTTTTTTGCTTATACTTTACCATCTATACTTGTTAAGACAGAATTGCAATTATCCTTGTTGTATCATTTTGTCAAAAATAGTGTCTAAAATTTGGAGTTGTATTGATTTTTGTTTTTAAATTAAATTACTCAAGGCATTGGAAATGAGAACAATCTCATTTCCAACTGAAGCTGGGGTGAACAAACAGAATACTGTTAAATATATTACTCGATATTATCTTGGGCGTGTTTCTATAACTAAGTATATTTGCTTACATACGTTTATTTTATATTTATTTATTCTATGTTAGTAATCCTGTAAAATATTAAGTTTCATTACAGTCGCGATTGAGTGTTTTACACTAAAAGGTTTATTTGATACCGTAGAAAAGTGCAGTGAGTGAATACAAATACAAATATGAGACCGTGCGTGTCAGATGCCTTTCAGTTCCTACTTCCTTTGTACGAGGGTGAAAAATAGTGCTTTTATAAATTTTATTTTTTAACTTATACAAACATAATATCTCAAATGTATTTGTATTTATCGTGAGAAAATAACATGAAATCATTTTTATTTTTCCTAACTTATCGTTTTATAATGTTATTTTACTAATACAATTATTAGTATTAGGCCCATTATTATTTTACTGAATGTATGACAATGGGAAACCACGAACACCATTGACAGGTTGGATGTTTGTCAAATTATACTGACTTTCATAAGTTTAAACTTGTTCTAAATGTTCTTATTCTGAATTTAAACGTAGTTTTATATACTATAGATAAATTTGCCTTGTAAACGGGCAAGAATTAGCACGTGCATGTATGGGTGCGCAAACATACAAAATAAATTTGTATTTATTGCCTACCAACAAAGGACTGCAAACTTGAGAACTTCCTTATCGACACTGTTGTAGGTTTTCCAAATGGTTGATACAACATGGGATATATTTTGGTGGAGGTGCCGGGTATAAAATAGATTCTGAAGTGTATTGCAATGAATCTGTGGTCCTAGGATCCCGCCCACCTTCCCCTACCTCACTCCATACCTCGAATCGCCGCGGCTCGAGCCAGCCGCTAGGGGTTTATTATTATTATTATTATTATTATTATTATTATTATTATTATTATTATTATTATTATTATTATTATTATTATTACTATTTCCTTTCTTCTCTTCTCTCATTTGCACCATCGGGCTCCTCTTGAGCCAAGACGATTATTATTATTATCATTATTAATTTTATTATTATTATTATTATTATTATTATTATTATTATTATTATTATTATTATTATTATTATTATTATTATTATTATTATTATTATTATTATTATTATTATTATTATTAATATTATTATTATTATATTGAATGTATCACAATCATACAATCTCGGTCAAAACCGGCGTTAACATGTTATACGGACGTAATGTCAAGTATTTCCATGTGTCTACCTTATTTAACTTCACTAATCACTTGTTACTAGTTTAAACAGTCACCAATCTCGGTCAAAGCCGGTGTTTACATGTTATACGGACAATATTGATGTAATGTCAAGTATTTCCATGAGGTACCTTGTTCAACTTCAGTCGTTACTGTCTTATTAGTACTTGTTCCTAGTATACACTTATTATTATTATTATTATTATTATTATTATTATTATTATTATTATTATTATTATTATTATTATTATTATTATTATTATTATTATTATTATTATTATTATTATTATTATTTTATTTTATTTTTGCAATACATACAAACTCAGTCAAAACCGACGTAAACATGTTGTACGGACATAAATGTCAAGTATTTCCATGTGTTTACCTTATTAAAATCTACTTAGATCTAATTAATATCATTGGCCATATTATTTTTCCAAAACAAACTGTGGATGCTATGTACGGTCATAATAATAAATTATTATTTTTATTTTTATTATTATTATTATTATTATTATAACAATTTTTTTTCGAATATAACTTTTTACTACTAATAACTTACCTGCTGTGACGTATTTCCCCTTTTAAAATAGCGTTACGTTTTGCAGATTGGCAACTTACTTAAATAAAAACGGCAATAACACCAACTTCAAAAATTAATGCTTATATAATTTTTAATACCTTGATTGAGACAAATTAAAATATAAGTACAAGTATACTCCTTCCATTGATTCGCGACATCCTGGCGTGCATTTCCTAAGCAGTCAGTTTACTTTTTATATTTTATTTTGTGTCTCCATTTTCCTGACTAGATTGATTAGATCATTATATTGGAGTCCGTATTTTGTTACTTTATTTCTAGCCTCGTCTATTCTTATTGGACCTGTTTGAGACTGCTTCCTCCCACCTACCTTATTCTTTGTAAATAGAGGTTTAAACTTATACCGGTACTGTCGAATATCCTTACACATTTTAAATTCTTTGTTACAAAAAGATTTCCTTGTGTTAAGATGCTGACCTGGGAAAATCGTTCACTAGAACTATTTGGAAGCTTTTAATTAATCTCAATAAATCCATTGAAATAGAAACGTGCCTTTGTTGTACATTTTGCACTTTACATTTCATGCTTCTATAAATACAATTGCTTTGCAAACTAGAACGTCTGGAACGTTTATTTCAAAACTGAATTTAATTTGTTAACGTGATACACAATAAAATGAGGGAAAAGTAAAAAATGTTAAATGGTCTTAGCATTGTGATGGCAAAAGTGGTCATGATGTACATTTTATCATTATAAAGCTAAGCAGATGTAAGACTTTTGTGCAGGGTGCTTGAAGACAATACTTACAATTTGTTTCTAAACATTTTATCTATGGTAAAGACGCTTTTAAAGATTACTTTAGATGTTAATCTTCTTGCTGTATATTGTTGGCTTTTCTTTTAAATCGCTTCACTGGCAAAAGAAGTAGTTAAAAGTTACTTTGCACTTTGTGTTTATTTTTAGGGAAGCAGAATCGCGAGTTTTCATTCACAAAATTCTTAATAAAGAACTTAAGTGCTAACCATGACATTTAGAAACCAACTTTTCTCTATTGTTATTCCAGAAGCAGATATTATTGCCTTTATTCTGCAATTATGGAAATTACTCAATAACCATCTAGACGCTATTGTTCTGGTAAGAACGCAGACATTTTATAGGATGTTATTTCTCCAATAATAGAGACAAAGTGCTCGAGCGTTCGTGCGGTCAGTCTAGTCGAGGCCGGTCGTTGGCTCGAGTCCTTGAAAGAAACACTTGCCACAAACTCGACCTTGACCAACGGTGATTTCAGTTGTACATTTCAAAAGGGATGAGTACAATTACATCATGATGTGGATACCCCACACCCACATATTGCACGAGTTATACTGAAGATGCTCAAAACATGTGATTTGCAACTCACATAAATTCATCGTTTGATCAAGTATAGTTTAAAAGTTAATTTGGGTGTCAACTTAACATGTCCTAAAATATTAACCGTAATGTAACAGAACTTTCTAGGTGTACATAACATGCTACCCAGAATACATACTGTTACAATTAGGGCAAATAGCTTCGCATCACGAAAGTGGCGACTGCGAACAGGGTGTCCCCTTGACGCGTATAGTGACGTCACAAGTGTGGAAGCGGTTTCGCAAGGAAGGGCCAGAGCGGCTTCTGTTATATCTGATGTTCATACAAACCTAGTTTATAAATAACAAACAGGCGATACAGTGTGAAACAGAAAATAGTTGTTCTGAACTATCGGACAACCATGGCTTTGACCGCAACACTGTGGCCAGGCGTTGCCCCACAACCACAAGTCTGAACCCGAATCTAAACTCACCCTTATATTTTCGGTGAGTGGCACCAGTTTCGAGCTCAATCGCTAGTTGTGTAGATTGAACAAAACCTCATAATCAAAAATGTCTTACTCGATTAATATAAAAACGTGTCATTGTATTTTACAAACCTGTTGGCCGCCATCCAATCGAAGAAGTTTAATGGCTTCTTTTGTCGACTTTGCTTGCTTCGGGGACATTTTATCAACGTTTTAGTTGGACCACAAAAGTTGCTTCTATTTATGTTACATTTCTAAAGCAAAATCCTAGATGGTCTTATACAACTGTCAAGTCAATGTCAACTTTTAAATTGCGTGAATTGTGAGCATTGCGTGATCGATATTTCTCCCTTACGCATTGTATTGTATACCAACTTGTGACGTGTAACAAAAAATGAATATGGCTTAAGCCATGCTAGAATGTTGCTGTTTACCGTAATCTTTGTATCTATTTATTACTTTGGCTAGCTACATATCCAAAATGTTGTAATAGGCATATTTAGAAAAAAATGTTTAGTACACCCATTTCACAGACGAATAAATAATCGCACTGTACCCAAAACTGTGCTTGTAACATAAGCTACGTCTATTCAAAATCTTCCATTGTGATTCAAAATTAACAATTTATAGATATAAACTATGTATATGACATGTAATGCTTATGATTATTTTACTAAGAATTATTTATATTACTTTCGAAAACAAAATAAGATACATTCTCACTTACTTCGTTCATGAATAACGTTTCTGTCCTGAACTCATTGGTGTGTACATTTTACTATCCATTAACACAGAGTGAGCAAGATACTGCTCATCATACTAATCGCTGGTGACATTAAATCTTAGTACTCTTTATGAAAGCTAAGACACTTAAATAACCTCAGATTTGTTAATCTATTAGCAGTTGTCAGTAATTTTATATAAACGGCCCTTTAGAAACGCTTTACAGTAGTCATAAACCAAGCAAAATATTGTTTCAAGTCTTAAACTAATCTGACATTAGAGCCTAGTATTTATTTTAGAACTTCAAGATAACCTGTCTAACTAAATTTAATTCAATCAAAACACAATGTATGTTTCTTGTTCGAGGGAAAGTTGTGATCTTAGGGTTAAACCTAACCTTTTGTTACAGTTCTAACTATTCAATTATTACGATAATAAGATAATAAGAGTAGAAGACGTGTAGATTATTTTCTGGGTTGGATGTATATAAGTATGATAATATTTCGTACGAAACTCTGTGGGGTTTACTTTGTTCGCCTACTTAACCAACCCGATGTGCCACTCTTCAGGTAACTGTATTACTCGATTCTTCATTCGCCTTGAATGTGACCGAGGACTACGTGGAAGCTGAGTATACAATCTTTCTACTTATTATTCACATTTTATTATGATTAGATAACAATATCTCAATTTCTCTGGATGGATTCTTATTTAACTTCGGGGAGATTGCAAATCTCGTGTGTAGCACTGGGGCCCAGATGCATAGATCTCCCACACACAGGGGCGCGTTTAGATCAATGAGAGCTCCCACGCGCGGTGGGACCTCGGCGCTCCGTAGAAGCTCATTTTGTAAATTTAACAATAGACGACCAAAATTTGTTTACACAAAATTTGTTCTTGAAACTATTTTAAATGTGGACTGTTTATTATTGTTTATTTACAGTTATGTTGGAAGGCATTGTAATTATTGCGCGTATGTTTTATTAATTATAATACAGAAATAAACTACAATTAAAAACAAGAACCAAACATTTAATAAGTAAACGGTGACTTTGGAGCCGTCCTAGCAACGAAGCACTCAATAAATTCAAAGTTGTTCTGAATCGGCCTTGTTGATTCTGGCATTTGTCCGCAGGTGTTCGCACTGTCCAATCACTGATTCATATGTTTCGTATTTGAAATATTGATCTTTGATTGGTTATCGCTCACTCGTCGATGGTGTTCGAAGCCTACAGGGTTGGTTTAGTCACTTTAATTAAAGTCCCCCACTGCAAATCAGTTTAATTACTGAGTGGGTAGACTCTAAATGTGAATTTATTTATTTATTTATCTGTGCATTTAGTGGCCCTTTCGGTAAATATTAGAAAACAATTCTGTACGAGAACAGAGGTTCTTCTGTGTACTAGGATACATCAGTACATCTGTGCCTCGGTTACGTAATAGCGCAAAGGGGTTTCTTTACCTCACCGCGTCACGAGTTGAATTATTTAAATTGTCTATATGTTACGCTCTTTAGCACGTGTACAAAGTACCGAAAAAACACAACCCTTTCACTCTGTTGAATTCACAATCGTGTGTGGCCGTGCGTGCAGCAACGTGCGTGGTTTTTGTCTCGACCAATCAGGAGCGTTGCACATGTTGTGCGGTATCAGGTTGGCTATTGTCCAATTTCCACCACAATATCACACAACTTTGTGCTGCAAGATATTCAACAACAGTGCACTCGACACTAAGATTGGCAAGAGATAGCACCACTGTTCCCGTAAAGCGACTACAATGGCGGAAGTTTTGTGAGTATCAAAAGTCGTATAGCAGTTGCAGGAACACGTTTTAGCTAATGAAAAGTATAAGTATTTGCTTTTCTTTACATCGTCTAGTTATTACGAAGCATATGGAGGAAAGCTTCAAGGAAACCTCAACAGAGATATAATGAAGTATTTAAATTGCATGCTAGTTCCTTTTATCTTTATAGCTAATTACGGCTCATCCAACCAGTTTTAAAACAGTGAAAGAAACCAATTACTGTAATGCTATTTGACTGAATCTACACAACTTTACAAAACACAAGCTTGGCTGTTAGGCCTCTTGGATATGTAATTACCACCCCAGTGCCGACACAATTTCTTCCTTGATGCGATAAGATGATAGATTTCAGAATCTCACTCACCACATTACACATTACATTGAACATTATACTCAAGGGACTCTCCACTGCTATAGCCATGACTTGTGTGTCTTAGCAGGATATGACTTGCGAAGTCCTCCAATGTCAGAGAACCAGATTTATCGGACAAACATGATTGCACTAATCAATCATTTTATTGTGGTGTCAAGTAGTTTTTATCGTACGGCTCCAAATCTCTCTTCGGGTGATTTACGAATATATACAGCTTGTTACTTTAATGTACACCAGACCTTTGGCGAGCAAACTGATGCCAGCAAACATAACGTTTGAGAAACATCAGTGTGAGCTTGACTTTCATGTATAGTTTCAATGCTCTGCAAGTTCGATTGGGTAGTACGACTTTGTGTTCTCATATTCAGTAAAAATATCTAAAGGTTCGAACGTCACAAATATAAATCTTATTTTTTACATTTCCCATGAGAAAATTGTTCTACGATAGGTGAACTTTCTCAGCCCACTTCAGGTGATACGAGTGTTTGGAAAGTTGATATGGGATTCTTTTTCTAGGACTCAATCACAACACTCCACGTTTTACTTTTAGTGATAACTTGGAAAAAAATCGTAACGATTATTATCGAACCGGCAACCGCCACATAAAACCCAGTGATGTGGCAACCGGCGATGTGAGCCTTTACCTAATTATTACTAATGCAGGTGTAGAAAATCGAGCTGCTGAAAACCTCCCGAGCTCTTTACTGATCTCACGGCTTCTCGGCTAACAGTTTACGTAGCGGGCAATGACCTCTAGAGTCGATCTTGCCTCACAAAGCGTTGAGTAAGTTTGATTGGGTAGCTCAAACTGAAGTATTTTATGTTTACTTTACCTTCCCTGAACTCCAAAGACACACGTGTAACTTTAGTCATTATATTCCACAAGTTTGGATTTGATTTGGTTGTCTTCGCCGGACATTTAATGGTGTGATTGTGATGTTGTGATCGGAAATAAAAATATGGGTCTTATACAGTCAGTATACACAAATAAATTTCCTTTGTATATAATCATAAATTTAAAACACTAACTTACCTCTTAAAGTTACCAATTTGAAACAAAACGCAACATGTCTGCAGGCCTACCGTTATTTTATTTGTATGATTGTTCTTCTTCTTCGTCTGAAATGTATGGTGGCTGAGAGAGATTATTTAATCCAATCTAATTTTTTATCGAACACTTAAAATATAATATTAATTATAGTATTATTATAATAAATATAAATCATTATTTAATTTAAAGTAATAATGTGATATCTCAAATAATGGAACACACACGCTTAATTGAAATGCATTAATATTTAAAATGTGATATTTACTATTTAACTTTTTAATAATTTAAAAGTAGTGAACATTTCAAATAGAAAGTGTATATTATTTATTTCAAATGTATCATGTGAGTTTATTAAATGTCTATGCAACAGATGATATGTTACACACAATGTCAACATCGTTTATTTTTTAACACTCCATTACTACGACCATTGAAACTGCTTTTATTTAGCAAAACGTTTTGAAATGAAGATAATGACACAATCATTTTTTCATGTTGCATTCACATGGATAACTGGGAGAATCTGGAGATAATGACTGTTTTAATTGTAAATCTCAAAATAGAATTTTTTTTTTTCAGACGTAAACACAAAATTAACAAATACATAATTCTTAAAAGTTACCTTTACCCAAAGTAATTCCAGTCTGTGTTGTGTTTTGCTGGTCTATAAGAAATGATTGGTCTAAAAAAAATTAAAGAAAAACTCGAACTCGACAAATATACGAGTCTCGGTGAAGCGTTCATAAACTCAGTTCTTCATCCCACTTTGTATTGATCCAAAAATCGTGCTTACCAATAAACCGTTCTTAAACTGTCAAACCCAGTTGCTGTGGCTGTCGTCAGTGGAACCCAGGCCGCGTCCGCACCCTGAGACTGAGGATGGCGAACCTCGCATTTTCTCTCTAGATTGGATTTGTTGGTTTTTGTCAAGAAATGCTAGCCGTGCGTCTTGCCATATAATTGGTATTTAGTCGGGAAGCACTGGAGATCGAAGTGGGATTAAATTACGAGCGGAAGATGAGGATGATTGGGGGGCGATGAGATTACTGGACCCGGAAGTGACTTCAGTCAGCCTGAGGCTACACTCATTCTGACGATAAACAGGTTAAAGCCCCCAACAGGCGAATAAGCTATTATTATTATGCAGGCTACATTCTATATATGGGGTGGGGGGGGGGGGGGTAGGGTTTAAATCAAGTTGGGCACAATCTTGTTAAAGAGGTTATTACTGTAATACTAACAATGATTTTCAGCATCTATAGTAGGCTAGATCGCCAGGCTAGCAGCAGCAGGCGTATAGCACTTTGATGCCATCTTGAAATGGGCAAATAACACAGCCGGGGATAGGAGTTTCTAATGCGACTTTCTGCCATTGGCAGCGCTAGCAGTACTAAAAGGTCCAAATTAGCATGTAAATTGCCAATTTCAAGATGGCTTCAAATCGATACGCTTGCTACTTAGTGGAAGGTTGGGGGACTGGCGATCTAGCCTACTATAGATGTTGAAAATCATTGATTACTAAACGTAGATCTAGTTCGTGAGAATGTTGTCTGTGATGCGACGTTTCAACTGGCAAGAAACTCAGGGACGTCGCCGCTTTGTCTGTATATTATTATCAACTGCATGAAAACATGCCAGGGAAACCAACGACCCACCTGTTATATAATAATGCATCTCAAAAAACTTAAGGATATCACAATTTTTTGGGTATTGGAAGTAAATATATATTTTTCATTATTGAATCAAATCAATCAATCAATCAATAAATCAATCAATAAATCAATCTTTCGTTTCGTATAAACTACATTAAACTGTTGGGATTCAGACAACAAGATTGAGAATTCCGAAGTTTCATCTGTATAAGCGAACGTTAAGTGGTCCAATATGACATTTGATTGGCCAATTCCTCACTCATCTGTGAAATCAGCATCCACAAGGATTCTGTGGAACTAATTTATCATTAAACTGTCTGAAATTAGCGTGCTGTGTGGAATATTGTATAATACAATTACTACAGTTGACGTCACAATTTGTATTGTATTAAAAAACTATGAAACATCCAAAGTATCTTATACAAATTTATTGAAATCATTATTTTACCTTTAAATGGCAAGAATAAAGAAATTCAACGTTTCATATATTAAACAATTGATTGAATTTTAAAATATTGATATTTTTATGTTTCGTTACTAAATAATTGATTTTTCAAGAAAGTCCGATAGTTTCTATTTTTCTATATAATGTTGTTGAGAAACGTTGAGCGAATGCATCACAATATAGCGAAAAGCCATCACGATATAAAGGTTTAGATTCTGTGCTCTATGTTTGGAAGTGAACAGTCTTTGAGTAAAAGCAAAGCAACGTGGAACCATTACAAGGTGGAAGTGCCATCTAAGGTGACATGAACTACTGGGAAGGCGGCAGCGGGTCCAGCTTTACTCTAAATATCTAATTCGTTTCAGCTTGAATTAAAACGAGCCAATTGTCTGAGCTAATGGTCTCTCTACTCTCTTATTCTCGACTTGGACGGGTAAATGTTACCCCAGGGTCATGGCATGGTACTAAGCAGCTGTGTATGTACTTGTATATAATATATATATATTTATTAGCGGAAAGGTTATTCAAAATCTCTCAAGTGCAGCAAAGCGTTAAGAACAGAAACGACACACTTGTAATTAGTAGAAGGGAACTCCGTCATAGTCGTGGCTGGTTGAAAACACTATTTAAACTCAAGAAATAGGGTGTGAACTACGCAACGCGACGCAGTACCAAATAAAACTAACATTTTCAGACGTTGTCAAGATTAATACATAACAGCAAATTATTAATATAAAATAGTGTAAGCCACTTTATATCACATATTTTAATGTTTGATACTGACGATAAATAAATACCAATAATAATTTATTTATTTAATTTCCTTATTTTTTATCATTCATTTACAATGTGGGTGTACAATGAGCATTACTTTATAACGTATGAGCCAAACAATAAATCAAATTTGCGCTTACAAAATATAATTTTCCCTATTGACTTTGTTTAGTAAAACACAAGCTCACGAAATATACAACTAACGTATAAAGTGTTTTTTATGCCAAGGTAAGAAACTTAATTGATACTGTATACGTATTACCAGGAAGAAAGCGTTTCCCAAGGGCTGTGCCAGGCCAAGCTTATTATACTAGAGCGTGCTACATCCACAAGGCTTAGGATATGTCACTTTAATTTGAACATTTAATACAAGAGCTCAAACATATCTAATATACAACAGTAAGAACCAAACATGGTAATCCAGATAAAAGACGACAATGATGTTTGAACCGTCACTGGAGAACAATACTACGGGTATTTATATGTGGGATAATCTATGGAAGATCATATGTCACTGTCTCAACTGTCGATTCCCGGGTATATATCGATAGTAAACTATTTCGAGTAAGTTCATGACCATTTTAATAGTAACATGATCGTATACATCAACATTTTTATATTGCAAGACATAATGCCATCCATTATAGAATCATCTCCGTAACAGAACTACGTAGACGTAAAATGAGTATAGGTCTTTAAATTTTGTTATGTTGTGTCTTGAAATGCGCCCGGAGAAGATGTTATCGTAGACATGCAGGAGTTTGTCGGTATTTTTCGTCGGCCATTGCTGGTTCGCTCACGAGCGAGAAGAATGCGGGTGCGTCTCTAGACATCTGATGAAACGTACAGCTCGGTCTTCTAACTTCTTTTTCTTCTTCGCTCACATTCTCGAACATTCACACTTACAAGCTAGCATATACTTATACGTTTACATTCCCGCTGTAGCGCTAACCGTGAGCCATGACGTCAGTGAGACATCACAATAGCACTAACCGTGAGCCGTGACGTCAGTGAGACATCACAGTAGCGCTAACCGTGAGCCGTGACGTCAGTGAGACATCACAGTAGCGCTAACCGTGAGCCGTGACGTCAGTGAGACATCACAGTAGCGCTAACCGTGAGCCGTGACGTCAGTGAGACATCACAGCAGCGCTAACCGTGAGCCGTGACGTCAGTGAGACATCACAGTAGCGCTAACCGTGAGCCGTGACGTCAGTGAGACATCACAGCAGCGCTAACCGTGAGCCGTGACGTCGGTGAGACATCACAGTAGCGCTAACCGTGAGCCGTGACGTCAGTGAGACATCACAGCAGCGCTAACCGTGAGCCGTGACGTCAGTGAGACATCACAGTAGCGCTAACCGTGAGCCGTGACGTCAGTGAGACATCACAGCAGCGCTAACCGTGAGCCGTGACGTCGGTGAGACATCAAAGTAGCGCTAACCGTGAGCCGTGACGTCAGTGAGACATCACAGCAGCGCTAACCGTGAGCCGTGACGTCAGTGAGACATCACAGTAGCGCTAACCGTGAGCCGTGACGTCAGTGAGACATCACAGTAGCGCTAACCGTGAGCCATGACGTCAGTGAGACATCACAGTAGCGCTAACTGTGAGCCGTGACGTCAGTGAGACATCACAGTAGCGCTAACCGTGAGCCGTGACGTCAGTGAGACATCACAGTAGCGCTAACCGTGAGCCGTGACGTCAGTGAGACATCACAGTAGCGCTAACCGTGAGCCGTGACGTCAGTGAGACATCACGGCAGCGCTAACTGTGAGCCATGACGTCAGTGAGACATCACAGTAGCGCTAACCGTGAGCCGTGACGTCAGTGAGACATCACAGTAGCGCTAACCGTGAGCCGTGACGTCAGTGAGACATCACAGTAGCGCTAACCGTGAGCCGTGACGTCAGTGAGACATCACGGCAGCGCTAACTGTGAGCCATGACGTCAGTGAGACATCACAGTAGCGCTAACCGTGAGCCGTGACGTCAGTGAGACATAACAGTAGCGCTAACCGTGAGCCGTGACGTCAGTGAGACATCACAGTAGCGCTAACTGTGAGCCATGACGTCAGTGAGACATCACAGTAGTGCTAACCGTGAGCCGTGACGTCAGTGAGACATCACAGTAGCGCTAACCGTGAGCCGTGACGTCAGTGAGACATCACAGTAGCGCTAACCGTGAGCCGTGACGTCAGTGAGACATCACAGTAGCGCTAACCGTGAGCCATGACGTCAGTGAGACATCACAGTAGCGCTAACCGTGAGCCGTGACGTCAGTGAGACATCACAGTAGCGCTAACCGTGAGCCGTGACGTCAGTGAGACATCACAGTAGCGCTAACTGTGAGCCATGACGTCAGTGAGACATCACAGTAGCGCTAACCGTGAGCCGTGACGTCAGTGAGACATCACAGCAGCGCTAACCGTGAGCCGTGACGTCAGTGAGACATCACAGTAGCGCTAACTGTGAGCCGTGACGTCAGTGAGACATCACAGTAGCGCTAACCGTGAGCCGTGACGTCAGTGAGACATCACAGTAGCGCTAACCGTGAGCCGTGACGTCAGTGAGACATCACAGTAGCGCTAACCGTGAGCCGTGACGTCAGTGAGACATCACAGTAGCGCTAACCGTGAGCCGTGACGTCAGTGAGACATCACAGCAGCGCTAACCGTGAGCCGTGACGTCAGTGAGACATCACAGCAGCGCTAACCGTGAGCCGTGACGTCAGTGAGACATCACAGTAGCGCTAACCGTGAGCCGTGACGTCAGTGAGACATCACAGTAGCGCTAACCGTGAGCCGTGACGTCAGTGAGACATCACAGTAGCGCTAACCGTGAGCCGTGACGTCAGTGAGACATCACAGTAGCGCTAACCGTGAGCCGTGACGTCAGTGAGACATCACAGTAGCGCTAACCGTGAGCCGTGACGTCAGTGAGACATCACAGTAGCGCTAACCGTGAGCCGTGACGTCAGTGAGACATCACAGTAGCGCTAACTGTGAGCCGTGACGTCAGTGAGACATCACAGTAGCGCTAACCGTGAGCCGTGACGTCAGTGAGACATCACAGTAGCGCTAACCGTGAGCCGTGACGTCAGTGAGACATCACAGCAGCGCTAACTGTGAGCCGTGACGTCAGTGAGACATCACAGTAGCGCTAACTGTGAGCCATGACGTCAGTGAGACATCACAGTAGCGCTAACCGTGAGCCGTGACGTCAGTGAGACATCACAGTAGCGCTAACCGTGAGCCGTGACGTCAGTGAGACATCACAGTAGCGCTAACCGTGAGCCGTGACGTCAGTGAGACATCACAGTAGCGCTAACCGTGAGCCGTGACGTCAGTGAGACATCACAGTAGCGCTAACTGTGAGCCGTGACGTCAGTGAGACATCACAGTAGCGCTAACCGTGAGCCGTGACGTCAGTGAGACATCACAGTAGCGCTAACCGTGAGCCGTGACGTCAGTGAGACATCACAGCAGCGCTAACTGTGAGCCGTGACGTCAGTGAGACATCACAGTAGCGCTAACTGTGAGCCATGACGTCAGTGAGACATCACAGTAGCGCTAACCGTGAGCCGTGACGTCAGTGAGACATCACAGTAGCGCTTACCGTGAGCCGTGATGTCAGTGAGACATCACAGTAGCGCTAACCGTGAGCCGTGACGTCAGTGAGACATCACAATAGCGCTAACCGTGAGCCTTGACGTCAGTGAGACATCACAGCAGCGCTAACCGTGAGGCGTGACGTCAGTGAGACATCACAGTAGCGCTAACCGTGAGCCGTGACGTCAGTGAGACATCACAGTAGCGCTAACCGTGAGACGTGACGTCAGTGAGACATGTTGGTTAACGTCAACCCCACAAAGGAGATACTTACGATGCATCAAACTCCACAAATGTGTTTGACAATTTGAATGTATTGTTTTCATAGTTTCCCAAAGTGAACATTATCCTTGTCGTGAGAAATATTCATAAGTGCTGAATTATAAATTCTCAGGCTTATAATCATTGCTAGAAGCGCATGGTTGATGTAACCGGCCATAGGTGTTACCTAAATACAATTTCGTTTTGTTTAAAAACCGAAATAGCGTCATAATCTTCTAAATAATTGCGTAAGAAGGCTTGGATAGGTAGATGTCTTCTACATTGAAGTGAACCTCTAATTGTTCAGGAATTTATTTTTGGTGTGAAAAATAACATAGTATGAATCGTAAAACTAGAATATTTTGAACTTTTACATTGTTTAAATATGCTTATGATTTGTATTATTTAAGGGTTGTCAGTTGTAATAAACATTATTATAGAGATATTAAGGAAATTAAATTATATGCCAGACTTAAGTTACTTTATACATTTATTAATATATTAAAGCTATTGGAAAATATATCGATTATGTCTTATAATATGTTCATGTTAAACGGCATAATATTGTCAGTGCATGTAATTAAGTTTGGCTCTATCTTTTCAAAAACACTTCGATACACAAGTTTAACGACAATCCAAAAATAATACGAAACGGGTTTTATATGTTCAAGAACGTTTTTAATGAAGGACTACTTCAAAGAATAAAGTACAATTTCACAAAACGCAATTAAATTAAAGTGGGGGACCATTAATTGTCCCCCTTGCAGGTAGTTTCTAGTGTCGACGCACCATCTAATATTATGTTCGTTCATATGTTGCCAACATATTGTGAACGAAGGGGAATCTTCTGTCACGGCGGCGCAATGTTCAACACCGCGCCTTCTAAAAGAACACACTTGTCACAAGTTTAATAAATGATAGAACCGCTTTTAATATGAGCGTAGTGCTTTTCTCCCCATCCAATGAAACCACACAACCGCTATCTCGTCTCATAGCGCAAACATAACTTTAAGAGAATAAATGCAACTCTCTGATATTGTCTCTACCTTCTAGTGTAGCTGGCTGGCTATATAAGCTCACCGCTTGTTACTATTATTATCATTGAAATGGTCTTGCTCTAAACACTTCTGATAAAGCACATATTTCAGCTGCCACACAACGTGAGAAACGTAAGAAACGTAATAGAAACAAGAAGCATTTTATCACTAAGTCTTATTAAATTTATTTGGAAATTTAAAATATTTTCTGGTGAACAAATTAATTACACATAATTATGAATGTACGTCAACATGTTCGAAATATGTTTTAATCATATGGGCAGATAAAAAAAATATCTATCAAAATACAACAGTGAAACAAGTTTGATATTCGTAATTATGTGTATTAATAAAAAAAAAACACAGATTAAATTGTGAGGATAAAAATATCGTTTTATACCGGTTAATCAAAGTATAGTCTTTAATTTATGGGTTCTGTGCTGAGGATGAATTCATACATAAATGAATAAAATAAAGCGAAATATTTTTTCTGCTTTTTGGTGTTTTATTATTTAATTGTATTTTATTTGCCTTTTTTAAGTTTAACGGCCTTTTTTCACTTGCCTACAATTTTTGTATACACTCAGCTATAAAGATTTGAACAATCCCGTTATCCTGTTGAAAACACAGAAGTTAACGGTTAACCAACAATCGTGCTGGGTAATTAGAGTAAAAAGGGTGGCAACTTTTCTTTAGTTTCGAAAGCTTGTGTTACATCTTCAAAATGTTCATCAACTGCTCAGTGCTCAGTAGCACAGGTTAGTGGAGGAACCTAAATGACTGGTCACAGTTATAACATTCTTTTGGATATGACGTAGAGCCAATGGTCCCACTGGTACGTTTCGACATGCGTAGGCTACGTGCTGGTACCGGGTTTCTACTTTTTTACTCCTCTCTTCTTCATCAGTATTCGTCAATCACCATGCCACTGCACTAGTGGGGCCTCTGACCTGTTGCAAATATAGAATGGATCGATTATAGCTTGCAGTATGGACAACATGAAGACTGCACATAATTAAATTACGTTAAACAAAATCACTGAATATATGGAAATTTTTCTGGGATCTTATAATAGAATAAATAAATGTATTTTGTATTGTACGTGGTATAACAAAAATAAGTCTATTTTAAACTAAACATAATGTCTTTAAATTTGAGAAAAGTACCCATTTTCAAGTATCTAAAACACTGGAAGGAAGATGTGGGTAATATTTCGTAATAAAATACACAATAGAGTTTATCAATGTGTTAAGTCTACCAATGGTAAAATACACAGAGACACAATTTTGTTTAACTGCGATTCTCTTAAAACGTAACTTTTTACATCAACCTTTATATTCCCGTCAGTCTGAAATGTCCTGAACACAATTGGTTGCAAAATATATATTTTTTAACCGGGACATTTTGTGGAAAAACTAAAAAATTTGCCCTTTATGCATTGACACATACACGCAAATATACCACACATAGTCCTTTAAAACCTCAAATTTTGTATTGAATTTAAAAAATGATTAAGTACTCAAACACCAAAATATAATCTAGTTAACATTCTGTGCAGGTAAGTAAAACACGTACTTCCAGAAAAAAATGCACTTGAGCGTAGAATTCATACTACCCGGTCCCCTAAGATTTGGAAAATGCTTCACGTTTTGTCGTTCAGGACCTAGAGTTAAGTACTACACAGACTGGCTTCGGCAATATTTCCCATCGCGTTGAAAATATAGAATCGTGTCTGAGGTTGAGTCAACTTGGTGACATCCTAAGTGGTAGCTTACCTCTTGTTATGTGTACGCTGAACTTTGGCAGACTGTGTCGGTCTTGCATGGGCTTTTTGTATCAGCGTTCACACAAAGCTATCAACAGATTACTTCCAAAACGTTGTTAGCTAGTCCGGGCTAAATGGAGTATGAGAGAAGAGCACTAATTTTAGCAAATAAAATATTATCAACACAAACGACTTCAATTCTCTAATGGCGCAAGTCACCCACCGAACCGCGTTTCACGAACTACATTTCTCATTTTTATACACAATGTCCATACGTCATTCTTCTATATGTATTCAAGTTTCTTTTAATATGATTCCAAGCTAATATCGGTCATATTCTTTGCTTATCTATCTCAAACTAAAATACAACATTTTTCATGTCTCTACATTTCATCCAGACTGGCTGTTTGGAACAAAACAAAATCCATATTCTACTTAATCTATAATATCTTGGCAAGTAGGTCTATTTTCGCGGTTCTTTTCTTGTGAACACTTAATAAATACATAATTCTGTTGACGACATTGCTGCTTCCCCCCGAGTCCGTCACGTCTTTCACTGTTCATCTTATCACTCAGTATTAGCGTTTATATCTGACGTGAACTGTGTGTAGGCCTATATGTGCACAAGGTTAATGTTGTTCTTTGTAATTTCCTGTGTTTGTACTTCCTAGTATTGTTTGTACAAGACCGCTCCGCTGCCTTGAGCCGCTGCTGGCTGTCACGTTTGGGCAGGTCACTTCTTGGAAAACTCGACTTTTTTGGACATTGGCACTTTTTTTTTTTTTTTTTTTTTGGTGTCACTTTTTGGAAAACTTTTCAGTTGGAAAAAAGAAAAAAAAAATTTAAAAAAAAAAGTCGAAAAAAAATGTCGAAAAATTTTAGAAGTGATGGAAAAATTTTCGAGCTTTTCTATGTACATTTCACGTCAAAGTGTCGTAGATACTTATGTAAAGAAAGAAACTTAAAAGTTGTGTGATTCTGAAAAATGAAAAAAAAAATTCATGTTGAAAAATTTCTAAGTGTTTGAAAAATTTTCAAGTAGCCCACTTTTTGGAAAACTTGAAAAAAGTTGAAAAAATGAAAAAATTAAAATTTTGGTAAAAAATTATTTTCATGTTGAAATTTTTAAGTGATGGAAAAATTTTCGAGTTTTTCTATGTACATGTCACGGTAATTGGTCGTAGATACTTATGTAAAGAAGAAACTTGAAAATTGTGTGATTCTAAAAAAAGAAAAAAAAATTTCATGTTTCAAAATTTCTAAGTGTTTGAAAAATTTTCAAGTACCCCATTTTTTGGAAAACTTGAAAAAACTTGAAAAAATGAAAAAATTAAAATTTTGGTAAAAAATTATTTTCATGTTGAAATATTTTAAAGTGTTAGAAAATTTTTCGAGTTCTACAATCCGCACGTTCAAAAGCTTCCCGGTACGTCCCGGTAAGTGTGTCGTCAATAAAATGCACATGTACAGAAAGGTAAAGAAACGCACTTTTCGATGATACCAAAATGGGCTGTTCGATTTCATAACGGGACATACCAGGGCCGTTCAAAGCTGAAATTTAAGTAATCAAAATTATACATCTAACCAATGACGCTAAAAAATAACAAAACCGGTACGTTACAGGTACGTCCGGGTACCTTAAATATGTCAACCACACCTTCGGATACACCGAAACGGAAAATAAAAAATTACAAAAAATTCTAACATGGTTTTTTTTAGACATTAAAAAATTCTCATAGACAAATTCCGGCAAAAACACGGGCGGATGAAATCCGTTAAAGCACCGTAACTCGGACACCCGTAAAGTCTAATTTTTGAAAGTAACGTTTATAAATAGACAAATGTCCAATTATTAATACTAAACACAACAATGTATTGGATGGCATTTAAAGCACACTTTTAATATACAAAAACAAACATTTTGTATGCGTGTTTTTAGATCGCCGTGAAAAGTGCTTTGCGCGAACGTCTGTCATTCGGTAAGAGGGGGATTTTTTGAAAATGTTTTTTCATGCCCCTGTACGGGCAAGCTTTGAGCATCGGCCTAAAGAAACAAAACCCATTTTGAAAGTACCAACTTGCCGCAAAAAAATCACGACTGAAAGCGTGTCGTAAAAATGGAAAAGTGCTTATAACTAAGGAACCGGGACGAAATTAAAAATTTCACGAGTATTTAATCAAGAATAATGTACGTGCTTTAAAATGAAAAAGTCGAGAAAGTTTTTAAATCAAAAATGTGGAAAAAAAGCCTTCGCCGCGCTTTTTAAAAACACACATTACCAAATGTACACAATTTGATTGGCGAAAGTTCCGGGACGATTCGAAAACATTTCAAAACCCAGTTACCTAAAGGGTAAGCGCCGGTAACAAAACAAACCAGAATGTTATTTCTCGTTTGGTTCGACAAGCAGAGCCGTTTGAATGTGACACATTAAAATGGTACCAAATCCGTCAAATCGAGACGTCGAACATTGTTCGTGTTTGGGTGCCCGTAACTTTTTAACGGGACACTTTTTACGAAAACCGTTCATTACAAAAAGATGCTCCATTCAATTGACTTTCGATCCAAAGCATCGACCAAATTGTCAAAAAACATTTGAATTTTTTACAATTTTTCCCGCAATACGACCGCGCCAAATACGCACACTTGGCGACATTAAACTCGTCGGGGTTGGAAAAGGGGTTGACGCACAGGGTCGAAAAAAATACCCACTTGTAGCCAAAGGCCAGGCGGTGAAAACTGTAGCGACAGATGTGGGAAAATGTTCCTGTGCGTGGGCGTGCCGAGGGTTTTGGGGGTCACGGAAAGGCCGCGCGAGCTCGAGAGCGGGGACTACCACCTTATGGAATATAGAGAATATAGATCACATTTAAATTCCGTACACTGATGTCTTGTTTTTGCTTACAAGATAAACCAGTAAAGGGATCACGCAACATTACTTCATTAATATACCTAGATTAATCTATTGACATTGCATGATTATAACATTAATTGTGAAACTTATAAGACTGTACAGTACACTCTACTACGTTCACACAAAAACTCTACATTAAAATATATTTTCAAACACAAGGTGGAGTGCAGAGTCGAGTTAAGTATGATTTATTTATGATTGCTATGGACTTTGTTCTTCTTATGGAAAATAACATGTAATAAAACAATTCCATAGCAACCAGTCCTGTACTTAGCTTGACAGTTGTCTGTCTGTGCATATCGCCCTTGACTGCTTTGCTTTCAGATGTTATGGTAGCTTTAACGTTCTGCTTGTTTTGTTCCATGATGTTTGATACGATCAGAAAATACCTTACATAAAATATGAACGAGGTAGCTTACACCGACAAAGTGGACTAGAACTAGTACTACTTCGAACAATATCGTTGTATGACATAACAGTTTCTGGAACACTAAACATAACAATGTCCAACAAGACAAGCAAGATTAAAAGGTACAGCATTGTTATTTGAAGCCTGAACACGTGGATCTTAATTTCCATACTTCATTGTTGTGCTTGCAGACACACTTTGTGTTTAACAATTCGAGTGGTTAGTCGCCGTTTCATTTTGGTGAATGAATGAGCCCAGATTACTGTGGGATAATTTCATGCTTACATATTACGTTGTAGCTAGTTTTAGACTAGCATTACATAATATGTTTCAATGTAGTTGGAAGTTTCTTTCAACCGCTTCAAGCCATTTAGTTCAATGTTTTAAAATGTTCGTAAACAGAATATTTTCATTCGTAGAAGAAAGAAAAACGTCAGATTCAGGAGGTTTTATTCAGGGCATGACCCATTTCTAGTTCAAGCTTGGAGGAATCCATCGAGTCTGTACTTATTTTCTATTCAAGTCATAAGAAGTAATGTGTGCTTGCCTAGAGATTCGTTTCAACAATACCTATCTTCTCTCTACTGGGCGTACATTGTATACAGGTACAATTATGATTGCTTTTCCGATAATTCGGAGCCATGGTTTTATATGATTGCCTACTAAACGAGCGATGCGACATTCTTTCACTTGTCTGTACGCCACATGCACAGTTGCTAGTTGCGACTGAAAGGTGGGTTCTATTATTATGTGCCTGCATCTCTGTGAGTGGTATTAGGTGCTCCGACTGTTAAAACCTCGCAATTAACGGTTCTAGTAATATCTTGAGAATGCTACACAATAGTGAACAAGAGGTTAGTAACAAACAATGAATTAAAAAACACAATTTTAATTCTGACGGTTGTTGTTTTAAAAGCAAACTAAATAATTAATTGATTTCCAAAATAAACAATTAACATTTCTGTCGATCCAGTCTTTAGGTCTTATGAAACCTACTGTTGGTTATTAACCATTATTCTAATATTGTGTATCATTGCGTTCAACTTATTTATGGTGGGTTTCGATCCGGACGTCCAAGAGCGGAGAGAGTCAACTGCACCAACGCACAACGATTAAAGAACCAATCAGATTCTATGCTGCCGTACACAGCCTCATTCTGATTGGTTCGTTGATGTGCGTTCGAAGTTTTGCGCTCTTCGATGTCCGGCTCGAAAATACACCATTACACTTAAAACATTTTTTCGTTGTTCATTTCACATAACCTTCTATAAGGTTACAATTGTTCATATTGTTAACAGTCAAGAAAATTCACTAAAACCTGGAAGTTGTATACATGCCATAACAAATAATGACAATGCTATATAAGTATGTGAAAATAAATACCGTAACACAATGCATGCTCTAACATGTACTGCACACATACTTACGATAGTGTTTAAGTAAGACACCATGTAACTAGATTCATGACCCTATCACGTCAGGTTGCGTAGACCACACTTCAACTGATTTCAGTCAGTTGTACAGATGCGTCAACCTGCACATTCAGTAGTAACGCTTCCACATCACGGTAGAACTATACTCGTGTGCTCTCAAGATATGTATACCCCACTGGGTTAATTGTTTGTAAAATTATAGCAATGTGGTGATGTTGGTTAGATTGGGTCACTGGATATTCGTTTGGTGGTCTTCTAATGGTTTTAAGCACTTTTTGGTTAAACTTTTAACATCTAATGTGCGAGTTTTACATTCTCAAATATTGTGAATTTTTAGATTTACTAGTGCAATGATTCGAATTAGATAATATATACACCACTGAGTGTGTATAAATAAATAATACATACATAAATAAAATATAAATGAATGAATGAATGAATAAATTAATAAATAAATACATGATTAAATTAACTAATACAAAAAACCGTACCAACATGCATATAATTACACGAAATTAAAAAATAATATTAACACATTTTGATCGGTTCACATGTTTGGAATACTGTTTTATTTAATATTGAAAAATATTATTATTGTATTGTATATAATTATAATTATTTGTTGTGTATAAATAGTATTATTGAAAAATATTTCATCCACAAATCTAACTTAATACAAGTAAATCGAGTCTTTATATCGATCAAAGGCGAAACCGAAACGATGTTGTTACTTGTATGATAGCTTAATTAACTCAACAATTCAATTTTTTATTTAATTTGAAGTGATTTTCGTGTCCGGATCAAATAAGTCACCCAAAAACAGCGGCTTTTACTATCTTTTCAATCGTTATTTAAAATAATAAGCATATAACTTTTGAACATTTTTAATGACGATAAATATTTTCCAATCAAAAGTTTATATGCAAATTATTTTAGAAAACTTGGCACTTCATAAATGTTTTTGAAGTTTTTGAACCTTATGAATAATTATGCGTATAAATTTCCAGAACTTCTTACTAATTTAACTTTCAAGAATTTTCGTTTAAATTACGCCTGACTTCACATTAAATACACACTTCATTGACGACTAAATTTCCTGATCGATTCTATGGAATTTGAGTTGTTAAACGTATTTCAGAGACTGGTATATTCATCTCGCATACATATTTTCAAAAGTGGTTTTATAATTTGGAGTTTTTTTATTGTTTAATCATTGATTTACAATGGTGTACATTACCTTACATGAATAGAGAGAAAAACAATTTAATATCAACTGCCTGAAGTACATCAGGTGACCACAAGGATCCAGCCAGCATACGAATTACAAAAATGAAAACAAAAAATTAGAAAATTCCATCAGTTGGGCAACTTGTCCGGAAAGTATCGACATCACATCCCTATCTGCAATTATCTTAACACATTAAAAGTACATAGCAAACAATTATAAACGTTGACAAAGCAGAATTTGAATATGCTTATAGCTTTGAACATTATGCACTAAAATACTAACATCAATATTGTATATATTGTGTATGTTTTTCTAATCAATATAATTTAGTATTGTTTGTATCTATAAAAGACACATAATATTTATGTTTGGTGTTGTTACATAGTCTTTATTTGTCGGGCAAGATGCACAGTGGATTATCTAAATGGTTTACTGTGTATGTTAAATAGTAGTCATTAACTTCCCTCTTTTACCGTCAGCTACATATTTATGCAGTTACACTCAAAAGGGAATAGATTTTGCCTATTAAAATGTAATGGGTAGGTCTACTAGGCCCTCATTCAATTAGATTGGCCCATCTTTTGTGTTGCGAGTGTACTTTGAACTATGTAGGCAATTACACAGCGAGATATATATTGAACGAGCCCTGAAGAGTCTCAGCTCTTGGACATACTTAACGCGAACCAATCCTCGACGTTCTCAAGCTTTCCGTTATATACACTTAATTGTATTCACGTACCGTAACCGTCAATTTAATTCTACTCAACATGAAACACTTTGAGAGTATTCTTTATTTAGATTTAGATTATCTTATATCGTGAATTTTAGTCGAAAATGTACTCCGACATTTGGAACAAGACCGACCCAAGTACGATCATTATTCTCTGCGGTCACGCAAGGGTCTTCATTCTTTCCGGCCAAAGACATTGGAAGCAAGTAGGTCATTATATTAGTTTGAGACAACATGCCCGTCGTATTTCACTGGTGCGCCTGAAGCCTAGAACGCTATGGGATGGTGATTCCCACGCTCAGCTTATCACACAGTTGTTTATCTACCAATCTATCTGCTGACTCCGTACGAGCTTTTGTGTAACTAATGTGATCCGCCCTGTCTTCATCTTACGAGATTTAGCTTGCAGTCAAACTCTCAACCATCCAATCAAACTGTTTCAGATATTGCGCCGTGGATAAAGCAAAGCAAACCAAAGCAACGTGTTCTGCAATATTATCTTTTACCGCTTTACTTTGTTAAAACGCTACCGTGACAGAAACTCGATACAAAATTCAGACGCGTTCGTCTCTAGTTTTACCTAAAATAATAAAGAAGAGGCAGTTTTCTAAAAATGTAAATCCATGAGACAAGGCTTAGCGATCCAAGATTGCATTGGAGAATTTTTCAAAAGTAGTTCTTGCTTGCTAGAGCAGAAAATAGTTCGTGCTATAGTTGAGACCGCAGAGTGATTTGCGTTGCGTATTGGAGGCAGCATTTGTTATCATTTATTTAGTTCTACTTTGCCGTACTTGCATAAAAAACAGAGCCATTACCAGGGTCACACGGTCACACCGAGTATGAAATGGGTCTAGGACCGAACCCAGAAACCAGGAATATTTTAAATGAAGAATGGTATAACACTTTTTGTAGACCGAATTGCTGGATTGCTGAATTTTCTGAAGTACTAAAACGAACTATTTGGTTAATAAATACACCATACATACATACTTCACATGCATTAAGGAATACTTTACAATTAAGACGCTAACCTCTTTTCCGAGCCTTCTCCATCGAGCTACAAACCTGTGTCTGGTTATCACTAAGATATTTATCTATTTAATGTAAAGGCTACTGCAGAGCCACCGTCTGTGCGTGGGCTTCCTTCAGCCGATCACTCAGATACGATGTAAGTAGCTCCACGTCTACGTTGTTGTTTATACTACGTCTAGTCCATACACACTCCGATACATTCAGACATGTAAATCTTAATTTTATTCATAATAATTCGTAAACGTATTTTCCCAAATCGATACGTATAGACGAACGAATTCTATTCCGCGAAATGTTTCATACTAAAAGTTCTTAAGCTCAGCAATTTAAGTAAGAATGTCCGCAAACAACCGTATATTCCTATGCTCTACACTACACTACACTGCACTACACTACACTACACTACACTACACTACACTACACTACACTACACTACACTACACTACACAACACTACACTACACTACACTACACTACACTACACTTCACTGCACTACACTGCACTGCACTACACTACACTACACTACACTACACTACACTACACTACACTACACTACACTACACTACACTACACTACACTACACTACACTACACTACACTACACTACACTACACTACACTACACTACACTACACTACACTACACTACACTACACTACACTACACTACACTACACTACACTACACTACACTACACTACACTGCACTACACTACACTACACTACACTACACTACACTACACTACACTACACTACACTACACTACACTACACTCACTAACACCTAACGAGCGCGCACTCACTGTAGTCGGTTGAAGCCAATAACGACCAACACAGCCCTCCGGGGAGGGAGACTCTAACTGGGTTCAGAAAGAATTGTTAAAGGTAATAAAAGAAAACATCTAATTTAACATTTGTGTACAATTTCGGTTGGAGACAATATTATTTGATCGAGCGTGACTTTATAGGTAATTTGGTACCGCGTGTCGAAATGTTGATGAGATTTGGTGGAGGTGCCAGGTACATAAATCTTACCTAAAAATAATTTTAAAATTTTTTTCCAACCCAAACGTTAACTGGCAGGAAATTTTAATTCAACGAATTTTGACTAACGAGCAACTCGTATAAGGTTTTACATTAGTTTTGTATCTTGTGAGAACTTGGCTGTTGTTGAAATACATTTTTCTTTGTTAATAATATATTTTACAGTCAAATCCGTAACGTTCCATCAATTGGTATATAAAGTACACTTATGTTTGCCCTGATGTTAAGTGGCCGGAAGGTTACATGTATACATTTAATACATTCAGTGCAGTGCATAAATTAATCATCTAAGATCCCTATACCGAACTGGTATCAACAAACAAAAACAAGCCATAGAACTTGAACGGTATCTGGGTTTCTGGACCACTGCCCACAAAACACGGATCAATACTTTCATCGAACTTAAATCCAAGAATAAAATGTAATCAAATATGTTGGTACAGTTATATGGTATCTCGACCATTCAGTAGTAAGGTATTAATTTTGAAGAAGTAATCTAGTCAACAGAAGCCGTATATTTCCTTGTGGAATCTGACCTTGTTTTATGTCCCGCACTTTAGCTACCAACCAGCGTTAGGTCTAGTTCCAGAAATGTGAGCAACGTGACACTAACGACTAAGATTGTTTTTCAGTAAAAACATAAAATCCCAATCGCTATTCATAAATATTATCGAGTAAGATTCGTATTGAAAGTGTTTCCGTCGTGTACATTGCATATTTACCTTGCGTTATGATATGTTTAGAAACACTATTGATGTAGAAAATAATTAAACTCTTTCTTAGATTGTATTGTGTATCTTAAAAATGTGAAATATGACATTTATAAGGTTATATTTTTCAATAGGAGACAATACCAAACAACGTATTCAGAGTTTTTAAACGAAGATTGTGAAATCTGTGGTTTAAACTGAATGTAATATGGAATTGTTCTAATCCCTTGTTTAATTGACAGTATCACTGGTAAACTATACGACAGCACCAATTCATTTATGGAGATTATGTATTTTAATGACGGCCGGCCCATTTTAAAGGCTTACATCATCTCGTCAACTGTGAATACGCAATGGCGATTGCGTAAACCATTATACTATGTGGGAGTGGCTGAACCGTTAAAATATTCTTTAAAATAAAAAAAATCTACAGCGACTTAGCACCTCATTAGTTTGCGATCAATTTTACTATTCATTGTATCATCATTTTGCATCATATTGAATTTATTTCGAATTAGCTTTGTATTTTCACATGATAACATGATATATTAACCGATATGGGTAGAGTGACTATAATAACAGTAAGGTAGCCTGTTCGATTCCGGCTACCGTCAATCCTGACAATGTTTTTTCCGAGAATTCTCAGTCGTATAAAGACGAATGCTGGGATTGACAGCCCAAGGAAATTTTTTGCAGTTTATCCAATCACTCTTACATACCTAGTTAGTCAAGGGCACATCAAGTAAAGCTGCTATGCACCCTATAACAACTGTATTCCTACGAAAATTATATTATTATTATTATTATATATTTGATGCTATTGTAATATACAGGTAAAGGCAAATTATAAACTTTATATTAAATATAGTTCTTTGATATTTTTCTGGGGCTAAAGTTAACCTAGACATATAACCTGTGTACTGAAATATGAAAATAAAAATACACATGAAAAATATAGCTTAACAATGTGTTTTAAATTTTAATGCGAATGTGTCAGAGGCAAAAGCATTGAAGACAAACAGTGACCTTATAAGCTACTGAATTATTCTACCAATAATAAGTTCGTAAAAGTCTACGCTATAAATCTACTCACTAGACTTGAACTCGTGAAGACTTCCAGTAGATAAACCCACAACGTTAGGTAGTGTGGTTGTCAGGCGGTCGGTGAGGGAGGGGGGGGGGGGGGGGGGGTAGCGTCTACGTCGGGTCCTGGGCGACGACACAGCTGCCAGAAAATCTGATGAGACGACGAAAGAACCTTTACCGATATTATTTTGTAATCAGGTTAAAACTTGTAGATAATTTGGCGTTTTCGATACCTTTGTTACATCTTTTTGCACATCTTCCACAACTTACTACTTATAATAAAATCAGGTATTTACATACTATACGTTACAATATTACTTCTTGTAGAATAAACTCGATATGTCATCTTCTTTGGCTCGTTCTTGGTAGGTGTACTGTTAATTTTCTGATTATAGTCGATTCAGAAAGCCCACGGAGAAATGCCCGGTGTGAGCTGGACTTTTTAACATCTGGAATTTAACTATAAATCTAGTGATATATGACTATACTGTTGTACATGTGTTACTGTGAGTCTTCTCACCAAACAAAACAACAAAACAACAACAAAAAATCGTATGACCCTCACTGGGAACCACTTGAGTGGATAGACAATACACACAGATCTTATTATACTGTGTAGGAACCAAAATAAGTTAGTCAGTATTTCGTTGTAACTACTGGTGAATATTGTGATGGAATGGCATGTTACATCGAACATGGCGCTTACTACAGCGCTGTAATCGATCGATGAGGCAATAAAATGCTGAGAGGAATGGAAATCAAGCGAAGTGAAAATGATTTGCACACTCATTGATTCAGAAATATCCCAGTATCCACCACGATACCCCTAATGAGCGCACCAATACGAAAAATGCACGAACAACTGGAAATAAAAAGTGGTAGTGGGTAGGAAAAAAAACTAAAAAGAGTTAACAAAACAACTACATATTTGTTTAGCATGCGCGAATTGTAAACGTTGGATGGAGACTTTAGACTTTAGAGGTATTTGTATAAAGTAACAAAACTAGTCTTGAGATTTAAAGGTTGGCAACAAGACTAGATATTTTGTCACTCCTTTAAGAATTGCAAACGTACTGGAGAGAGATTCCTCAGAGAGATTCCTTTGTGCTGCTTATGTTGGTTCCTTAACGAGTTTTAAAGGTGGCAATGGAAGTTTTAAACGTATTGTGGAACGATTGTTTGTCGACAGTCTTTTGTGATGTTTGGGGTTTTAAAGATTGCCAACAGAACAAGATATTTTGTCACCAGATGTGAAATGAAAAGGTTTTGAAGGGAGGTTCTAAGATACTATTTTGTAAGAATTATGTTGGTTTCTAGAGAGATGTGAGCGCTGCCCGATATTTTGTCTTCATCATATTAATGGAAAAAGTATTTTGCAGATTACTTGTATATATATATATATATATATATATATATATATATATATATATATATATGTACCAAGCGTCAATACTTTTTCATCAGCTTGATGTGGTTTACCCCAAAACTTATATTGCATGTGAATATATTAGTAGAGGAGTATATTCTCGCAGATAAAATTAAAATCTTATAAATTGGTTATGTTTCCGTGTTAATACGCGTATTTACATTTAATTTTATGTATTTTAAATAATAAATTAACTATAATAAAAATAAAAGTACACTTATTTACCCGAATTCATATTAATTTGTGAAACATATAGTACTGTACATGCTTTTTTCGGGTTAACCCACGTTATTCTTTTTAATTCAAACCTTTCAATCAGATCTACTTGGCCATTATCCAGGAAATCGATACAACACAAAATATGGAAAACAAAAACAGAAACGAACGAAGAAGAACAAAAAAT
Source organism: Isoperla grammatica (assembly GCA_945910005.1). Taxonomy (NCBI): domain Eukaryota; kingdom Metazoa; phylum Arthropoda; class Insecta; order Plecoptera; family Perlodidae; genus Isoperla; species Isoperla grammatica. The sequence goes on from OX246738.1 coordinate 60,834,661, forward strand.
AAAAATAAAAATATAAAAACCAAGACACTGAAACAAGATATATAAAAATAGTCTGGCAACAGGAGCTTTTTGTGGCTTTTTCCTTCGTTTGTCGACCCAATTGCCGGTAGAGAATTTAAATAATATATATATATATATATATATATATATATATATATATTATATAAAATATATTATTTTTTTTTTGTATACGATAGTTGTACCTTATTCCTTAAAAAAATTGCGTAGTTTTTATCAAAACTAACAACTATTTATTGTAAGCAATCACAAGAACGATTACTTAGATTTCATGTTATTAGTTTTTTTTTTTTTTTAGCGGAATGTCATGATTTAAACAGTCAGCCGTTCGCTTGCTCCAGAGCATCCGCAGCTAATACGTCGTTTTACACGTAGGGTGCTTTGACACGGCGTAACCGTCACGCAACCTGGCCTACGCGTAATTCTATTAATATTACCGAGGCGTAGAGGTCGAAAACTCCCAGATTTTTCCGCGACTCTCGGATTTATAAATGATTCTCCAGCCTCTCGTTACGCTCAACACGCGGTCTGTGACAACTCAACGAGCTCGGGGATGTTGGCCCCACAATCGCACCAAATCGATACGTCGGACAAATGAATGTTGCAAAACAGCGGCTTTAGGTGTGTAGATAGGGGCTGTTTATTTAGAGTTTCACGCTCTTGCTCATTGTAAACACAAAGTCTGTGCCGTGCCTGCCATGCATGACAGGACGCTGCCTAACGGGCGAGTAGAGAATTATACCCGTGTGCCTCTGCCTCTTTCGCACACCCTACATATAAAGTCATACCGAGGAGAAGCCAGGATTTGCCGTACGTGACGATAAATGTGAATTTAAGCGAAAATGTGTTATGCCTTTGGCATTCATAATTTGATGCGGGTTTTGAATAATTTTCTTGCTGCTGCCCGAATGCTTTTGTGAAGAGAATTTAATAGAAACTGCATGTCCAGGTTGTTTATATTATAAAAAGTTCATTAACAGGCCTTTGCAAAACGGGTTTATTTTTTTTTTCATATTATTGGAGCAGCAACATTACTTTTCAGTACTCTCTTTTAATAATAGTTTTATTGTGAATTGAACTGTGACAATATTATAATTGTGTTAGCGTCTCGATTATCCAAAGTTGCAGAAGTATGGGACGTAAAACCCAAATATCATCATCTATAATTATTGTTATTGTAGCCCCGGATGGTCTGTTTTGCAAGACTGTAGGCAAAACGAAAAAATTTTATATCATGTAAAAATTAGTATTCATGAGCTGTTCCTTATTACCGTTGCTGTCTTCACAATATTTTTAGTAGCTCTACCTTATTGACATTCTAAAAGAGTAAACTATTCATATACATTACGTTTTTATTGGGTTGTATTTTACTAGAAAGCTGTACAAGTTTTTTATTCGTCTCAATAAAACTGAAAATTGGTACAAAACGATAATCTCTGTATAGTTGAGCAGCTTGTCGCCAGGGGAGTCGTGAACATTGTCGTTATAGAATATCGCGACAACGCGAGGGAAACGCTCGGTTGAGAGTTCTCTTTTGTTATTCATATCTATCACTCTCACTCTCGCACATGGAGTGATTTGACTCAAAGACGATTACAACAGTCACTCACTATACTTCACTTCTTGGGACAAATATTTAATGCTTCATTGATATATAAAACATGTTATATGTTTAGTTAATTTCTAATTATAAAACCCATTTTTGCAGAGGTGTGCAACTCCATAGTAAAACACAATACAGCATAGAATTAACTAAACTACAACAACAATATATCATACCAAATTATAAATATAAATACAAATCTAACGCGTCAGACAAATATATATACAAATCAAAAGCGTCAAACCTCTAAATTAGGGACACTAGAAAAGAACGCACGTTTAGAAACGGTATATAATAGGTCAGAGATGGCTCTGCTTGTCGTGAGAGACAAATAGGGTGGCCGTCACTATATACTAATCATAATAATAATAAATGGTCTTTATTAGGCGAAGTTAATTAAGCTAAAAGCTTCTTTACAACTTAACCATACACTACATTTACAATGAGTACAGACAAATATTTATTCTCAACTTAACCATACACTACATTTACAATGATTACAGACAATATTTATGCACAACAGACAATATTTATGGCCATATGGCCTAGCGGTTGCGTAGGCATACGTCCTTCAACAATAATATTAATATTATTATTATTATTATTATTATTATTATTATTATTACTATTATTATTATTAAAGGTTTAGAGATTTAATGATACTTCTGTTAAAATAAAAGTAGCTATGTTTTAAATGCGAGTTATGTAGGGTTCACTTCCTATAAAGAACGTCAGAAAGCCTTTCACGTTGGCAAGCGTTACTGAAAGACATCACAGCCTAGTGGTGGACGTCAGGACGACGACCACCTGAACATCTAATGTTCACGAGCTCATGATTAACCAAATATGTACCCTCCTTGCAAACTTAATTGTAAAGTGTTTGCGTAGTGTAATGTAGTGGGCTTCAGTATTAAACCCTTTGAGGTGGGCGTGCAGCTAGGCAGAACAACGGAGGTCGCACTTAGGTTTCAGTCTTGTCCTCAAGCTCATAATCCTCTTACGCTCTCTCGATTGCAAATGTAAAGAGATGAACATAGCGGGAATATTCCAAAGAATAAATACCCACGCAAAACTTAATTGATAGACTGATTCTTTGAGGACTTCTGTAAATTTACGCACGTTTTGTTAAACTGTTAAGCTTTTATTAAGATAATTGCAATATTCGTAAGCCTATATATGGCTGAGAGAAAGCTGAACTTCAATAGTTAAAATTGTTATTCTGCTGAGTGAAGGGCAATAAGTAACTATAATGATATTTAATTATGGAATGAACATATACTTCTTTTTATTGGAGTGGTTCTATTCGGTAGACTATATATTCGAGTTGGCTTCAGCCATTGACAATCCAGACCCTGTTTTCAACAAACTTGCCCCCCCCTTCCCCCCACTCCACGTATAAGAATTATGCATGATTCCAGTTCGTAATTTAGGTTAGCGTATATATATCCTTCTCAGTAGACTGATTGAGTGATTGGCTTACGACTTCGTGAGGTCGAGAGTTGTCAAGTACGTCGTTACACACGAAATAATAATACTAATACTAATAATAATAATAATAATAATAATTATAATAATTTTAATAATTATTAATACTGAGATCGAGTGTTAGAGCTGTGAAGTGAATGTGACACCAGCAAGATATAAACATACTAAAAATTGAGATGCAATATAAAATATTGTTAAAAACGCTCAAAAATCCCAGCATCAACAAAACATGGTAAATTTGCGTTGTTTTTATTATTATACCACTTCTCATAATTATAATCCTCTGTTCTTCTCGCAGCTAGCATTTATAGGTTTATGTTATACGCTCCGCAAACAACATCATATCTTTATATCGCCTGGGGTTTTTACGTTATCCGACGTGAAGTCTGGTGGACAAGTTCTACTTTTATGCCAAATAAATGGAGCACTAAAAAATATATATTTCCCGAGTTTCGACAAGGCCGTTAAAAGTTTCACCATCCGCAGCTATGAAAATGATTCTCTCCACTGGGAGTAAATCTAAAGAAACAGTCTTAAACGGAATATATTATCCAATCAGTGTCCAACTGACTCCGTATTCTGAGTACGGGCGTTCGTAAACCAGCATGGTCGAAAATCTCGGGATTGAAAAGATGATATACATTTAGACTTTAGCCAAGGTCCGAATGTGTTCGAGGAGACAACTATAGGGTTCATGAACAGTTGCTCCGCTTGAAGGTCCAAGATTTATTTGTGTTTACTTTCAGCATTACGGTGCACCCAAATGTTAATACAGTGAACCTTTATAACAAACGCGTCTTTATAACAAAATGATATATGTATTGTATATAATAAACTGTTTGTGAGGTCTCAATGTTTGTAAAGGTACCATTTTTATAAAGAAATGTTCTTTATAACAAACTAATAATCTGGTTCCCAAGAGTTTGTTATAAAGTAGTTTCACTGTAAAAGCATATCTTACAACTCTAGCTTTCACGAGGTAACTCTTAATGGCTGGTCTAGCGTTCTTATCTTCAACACTAAAACACACCATATTGGCAAATCAAAAATAAATGACAACCCTTATGTTCGGGGAAACTGACTGCTCTAGCCATGGTAAGTTTAATGTCTCTTATGGCAATATAATATAATATTAACTTATTCACTGCAGCTTCGAATTCGTTCAATCAATACCCACTTTTCACCGTGAATAGACCCTTCATTCAACCGGAGGGTAACTTGGACATCTCAGATAGAATCTAAAGGAACAGAGAATGATATCAACGTCCTTAGTTTGTGTCATCTTGAATAGAACCCACTCCATCGCACACAGGTTTCATTTCTTGAAATATCCATGTTCGTAGATGGAAACTTTACAATCGTATTGACAGTGATTTGGCCTTTGAATGTTTGGATATCTTAGTGAAACTTGAAATTCACTGTATGATTACAGCTTCCCAGAAACTAAATTCCGTATAGGTAGAGGAAGCCTTGTTTTTAACAATCCCGGAAAGGAGTTTGAATTATGTGTGTTTCCAATAATATGATTGTGTATATAATGCCGTATGCACAGTCAAGTGTCAAGTGAAGTAGAGGATGTGTTGCTATGGAACTGTTTTCTTACATGCTATTTTCTATAAGAACAAACTCCATAGCAATTAGCAACCATAAACAAATCACATACTTAACTCGACTGTGCATTCCGCCTTATATAGTCCGCCACTGTGGTTTGGTTACTCATAATGTAGCTTCCTAAATATAAACGCACATAATGGGGCTACTCTATCGGATATAAGTTGACACTGATGCACGTTTCTGAAGTAACCAAGTTGTAATCGGCTATACACAACTTTTAAGCTGTTTCCAATTCACGTTTTATTTTACTTCATCTCTCACTTAACTCAACTTTTCGTATTGGGGATTTTATTTGAGAGCTTTTTATACAATTTTCTTTTCTTTTTATTGTCATAATGCACAGTATACGTGGAGTTTTGAATGCGACAAACGATAAAGCTTTTACTTGTTAAAGAAAGTAACAGAATTTTCAATCAGATTTGCGAAATGAATATAATGGTAATTTTACGAATAAGTTCGTGGCGCCCACGCTTTGAAACGAAAATTATTGAGAGGATTTCAAATGTTTCCCATTCATCAACACAGTATGGACGCTTTAAGCCCACCTTTCTCAACTTGTGTACAACTTCGTATAAAAACGTGCGCTATAAATTTAAAGTTACATTGCTCCTAATGCTATCTGCTTTTAAAATGTTAACAAGATGAAGATTCATTCGGTGGCGAGTAAAGAGGATTTTATAGGCCTATTCTTTTCACTTGGCATTACTGTAAATGCTTCCTATACCATAGACGACATTATTTCCTTATTGTATATCAATACTATCTAAATGCTGGACTCGGTAGGTCTTCTTTTAACATCTAAATTGTGTCCTACCCTCTTTATTATTCTCGTACATTAGCGGAAATTCGAATGCTCCATTATTGCACTAGTAATACGTGTTGTGTTTTCAAATAATAACATTTGAAAAGACAATTTTGAAGTACGTGCCTGCAGCCAGTTGTCGTCAGCCGTTTTATTGAAATCAAACTGTGACATGCCAGAACATGATCATTTAAAAAAATCAATTTCTTGAATGCAATTTCAAACCAAAGAATGTTTTTAAATTAAATATTGTATTGCATTTTGCCCTTCATTACTGCATTACACTCCATTAGTTCAATCGCTTTTATTACAAATGAGGAAGTTTGTTCTGCAGTCAATAACAGTTACTCATAAACTATAAAACAATAATGTTTCCCCCATGAACTTCAACAATAAACACAATTTTCATAGCTTTGGCAACCAAACATATTTTACGCCAAATGAAGGTCGTATTTTCTGATCCACGCACATGATAATAAAGCGTATAGCCTTATTCAGTTTTCCCCCTATTATTATTATTATTTGAAACCTTGTCTGAAGTGTCGTTATTTATTTCTCTGCTACGATAGTACTGGTTTAAATACAAGTACCTGTATTTTATCTCTATTTTTATGGTTTGTATCCCTATAAGTTACTTTAAGACTATCATTTTTATACCCAAGTGAGCCAACTGAATCGAGTACCATTACTTAAATTGGGATATTCTGAGTTCCAACAACAATCATTTAAAGTTTTTGCATCAAGTCGCACTTCCCACGCGAAGATTGAAGACCGCGCGTCCCATTAGTGGATGTAAACGTGGGTGTGACAGTATTTAAAGAGGCGCTTAATCTTGTGTAATAATGTCACCTGCGACTGCGACCGCCGGCGAATAAAGTCTTGACGTGTGCTTGTTAAGACAGTCGTGTGTTTCAAGACTGGAGGTGCTGCTGTGAAACTACCGCGGCTATAGCACGTACTTAATCTAATATTAATAATGTTATTTCATGGCAACAACCACGAACCCTTTGGCTTTGACGGTGAGTTTTAAGCAATTGGTTTTCCCGTGTTCTTCTTTTTCTCGTTCGATCTTCTGTTCACAAAGGAATTTTCATAGTTTCATCAATTTAAAGAATAGAGCGAAATCGCGTTGACTATGTTTTTATCTATTACGGTTTTGTCTCTTCACATTTCAAGACACATTTCTAAACATCCTTGTTTTCGAATGCACAACGCAACATTTTACTCTCGAATAGCTCGTGTATAAAATATAAGACATTAGTGCGTTTGCCAAGAAATGATATTAATATCTCAATTGCCGCTCGATGCTTTTGCTTGGACCTACTTACGCTGATTGCCAATCCAATCTACGCAGGAGGCAAACAAAACCAACTAAGCTTCCGCATTATACAATACAATACAATACAATACAAAGGTCTTTATTTGCAATAAGCAATACAAAAAGGCGAGGTTCGAACAGAGTTCGCTCTTCCACCTAACCTATGTTTACAGTCTTAGTCTATAATTATATTAATGCAGTAAGAGATGTTCCATTGTATGAAGATATTAGCTGCAACGCATATACCTAGACATGTTATATGGCTTACAGACGTTAACAACTTTACACATTAAATATATACACAATACAAAAAAAAAATGCAATATATGCATTGATACGCCTAATTAACTATAAAAACTAATGCTTATTAAAGTAACTCTAAAATAGAAATATGCATAAAATGTAACTAAACTAGGTATTGAGAATCCACTTATAACACTTTTGTTTGAATACGTACGAACTATTGGTTGCTTGCTTAATTGAATGGGGCAACATGTTCCATAGCTTAGGGGCGAGAACTGAGAAAGAAGCACTGCCTGCCACAGAGTGATGTAAGGGAATTTCATACGTACTATTCCTTGTATTATAACTGTGATACGAGCCCGTATGTTTTAGTTTATTATATAAATAACCCGGTCTTTTATTTCTTATGATTCTCGCGATATTGCAATAATAATGTAAGGTTCTACGTTGGTGCATTTTTAGAATTTTGTGTGTATCATATATGTGGCTAATGTGGTCAAACTTTCTAATATTACACGCAAAGCGAATTGATGCATTCTGTAATTTTTGAATTTGTTTTAATACATTTTCATTTATACCCATGTACACTGTATCCGCATAATCAAACAATGGGTTTATTAAGGAATTTATGAGATTTAATTTAACATTTTCACTAAGCTCCAGTTTCCATTTATAGAGGGATCTAAGTACACCATAGGCTTTTGAACACTGTTTCTGGATGTGTTTATCGAAGGATAAGTTACTGTCAAACAATACTCCAAGGTTTTTCCCTTCGTCTGACAAAGGCAGAGTTGTACCGCACATTTTTATAGCAGAAATCTTATTCCCATTTAGTAAATTTCGGACTACTTGTTCATTGTGTTTGCTACCTATAAGGATAACTGTCGACTTACTAGGATTAAAATTCAGACCATTTTTTATCGACCATTCCGCGAGTAGTTGAAGATCAGTGTTAAAGTTATGAAAACTCTCTTCTATTGTTTCTATTGTTTCTAGATTTACTTCCAAAATACCTTGCACATCATCTGCATACTGATATATATTAATACGTCTAGTCACTGCTGGCAGACTTTGGGCAAATATATTAAAGAATAATGGTCCAAGGATTGATCCTTGTGGCACTCCGCAATGCACTGTTAGCGGTTGTGATATTAATACTTCATTATCCTTAACAACTTTAACTTTTTGAGTTCTTTCAGATAAATAACTTTTAACTAACTTTTCGGCTGATTTAGAAAATCCCATGTTGTAGAGTTTTGCCAGAAGCATGTCATGGTCAATTGTGTCAAAGGCCTTACTATAATCTAGGAGTAAGAGTAAACTAGTATTACCATTGTCAATGTTGTTCCTCAGTTCATCTACTACAGAAATAAGCGCGGTGGTAGTACTGTGATCTCTTCTAAATCCCGATTGATTTTTAAAGAAGTCACATAGATTGTTGGATATATGCTCATTAATTTGCTCTGCCATTATCTTCTCTAAAAGTTTTGATGTAGTAGGAAGAATACTTATTGGCCTAAGGTCATTCAGTGATTTTACTGTGTTCGTTTTCGGTATAGGTGTAATTATAGCCTCTTTCCAGCTGTTTGGGAAGGTTGAAGTCGTCAAAGCTGTATTAATAATATCGGTGATTATATTTATTAAATAAGGCGATAGTAATTGTAGTATGTTTATATTAATATTGTCGGCACCTGTGGCCGTTGTTGTTATCGTCGAAAGGTGCTTTAACACGTCATCGCAAACCACGTTTCTAAAAGAGAATGGAATATGTGTTAGGGTGTCTACTGTCCTTAAACGATTTATTTCTTCAATTAATTCAGGAGTTTTGATTTGATTTTTTGTAACGTGATTGAAGAAGGCGTTAATCTCATCAGGAACTAACATGTTACTGGGGATAGGATTTGTGTGTTTGTGTTTTGTAACCGAGTGCTTTTTAAGACTTTTCCAAAGTAATTTTGAATTATTAATGTTACTATTTATGGTTTCATTAAAATAATTTATTTTTAACGATCGCACCCTCGTGTTGATTTTATTTCTTAAGTGTACATAACTATCCCAGTCTCTGGAATCACTAGTGAGTTTGAACTTTAATCTAGCCTTTTCTCGTGCTTTCATTTCTCCACGTAATTCGTCCGTAAGCCATGGAGCAGGGCCCCTAGTAACTCGAATGTTTTTGGTTGGGACATGTGTGTCCAGTAGTGTTGTTATAATGGAGTTAACTGTCTCCACTTTCTTGTTAATGTCAATAATGTCCCTAACAGAATACCAAGGTGTATGCATCGCACTTTCATTAAGTGCCGATATGTTACTGGTTGTAACAGGTCGTATTTTTTTATTCACTATTGTCTTTTTGGGTAACGTGATATTATAATCGATAAAGGTAAGATTGTGATCTGAGTTGCCGATAGGATGAAGTTGCCCAGTTTGCTTTACAATAGAAGCATTACTCACATTTATTACGTCTAATAAAGTGCGGGATGTTTGTGTGATACGGGTACATTCTTGCACTACCTGAGTAAAGCTGTAAGTTCTAAGCAGTTTGTGCAACACACGATTATCTTGACACTCAGGTTTGGCCATGTCGATATTCAGGTCACCTACCCATATAGCATGATCCTCGGGAATACAAAATCTCTGTATGTTTTCTTCTAATTCATCTAAGCTTAAGTTCCCAGATGGCGGTCTATATATAGTCCCTAATACTACATTTATAGATTTTATTTTGAACTTGATCCACAATTGCTCTATGTTTGCTTGTGCGGATTCCAGAATTGTCACATTTATGTCATCACGAACAAATATCGCAACTCCGCCCCCCCTCCTATCATTGGCTCTGTCAGCTCTATACAAATTATAGCCGTTAATATTTAAGTATGGCGGATTCACAGATGGTTTAAGCCATGTTTCGGTTAGGGCAAGTATATCAAATCTGTTGAGTAATAGCGCTTCTGAAAGTTCATCACTGTTTTTGATGATAGACCTAATATTTGTATGACCAATACGTAATAATTTATTCACAGCTACCTTATTATTCTTCTCAATCTCTCCACTCCCAGTTCCCTAGCTAACCTGGCTTGCTCTTGTCAGCCGGCTAGAGTAGCGCGTAGGCGGTTTACCAGAGACAGGGGGTCGCTTGTGTGGCGAGGACAACTTGAGTACGGGTGTTGACCCTCCATGGCGGGTCGGCGTTCTCTGCTGTACAGGATTGCAATCTGCGTCACGTTTAGCTGCAGTTTGAGTGGGCCAGGCGGTGGTGGTAGAAACATTCGGTCTCCCTGCCTGGGCAGCCCCTTCCTCCCATTATGTGCAGTGCCTTGCGCAATAATTGTTATTAAGTATCCCATTAACTAAGTTATTAAAGGACCGCAGCAGGTTGGTGAGTTTCGCTGTGAAGGAATTAACGAATATTTACTGTGGTGAGTTAGGGCCAACCGTCACAATTTGAAAGACGGTCACTTTCCTCTGCGTAGTCTCCAGTAAAAACTGTTTAAATTAACTTTGTAACTAATAAATATTCTACTTTGTTTTAGACAATATTTTTGTGCAATGATGAGGTTGAATCGAATGTTTGGAACACATCAGTTTACAGAACGCGTTAATTTACAGTCTATACTTTTCGCTGTACACGTATCAATTTTGCTTGTTTAGTTTCAGACATTTATGACACGTTATGTCAATTAAGTTGATTAAAGTTGTGTTAAAGTAACGAAACGTTCGGTTCAGTTTAGTTACGCATGCTACTCTACAGCGTGGGGCTTGTTTTTGAGGCTTTAGAGCCAAAGTGCTTTATAAATTGTTTATTGAGTATTAAGCCCCCAGCAAAACGTTGAGCCATGAACGTGATGCAGCGGCAATTGTGTATCTTTCTTTACTATTCCCGGCCGAACCCGTGCAGAGCCAGCCAGCTTTATACGGGCAACCCGAGTGCAGCTAGGCTATGGAATTACACGTCACGTGTATGCATGGGAGCTGTTACAATTTGGTAATTGCATTATACCGAGTTGCAGCCCATCAAGCTAACGAATCAATAACACAATATTGCTAATTCAATTAAGTGAATGGAAAGCATATCATGATAACTCAAGAGCAGCTATGGCACGAGATGTCAAATTGGAATTATCATGTCATTCCAATATTGTGTCACTCAAAATAACAAAAGGCTCGTCAAAAGGTGAGTAGTTGATTTTCACCCTGTAACTCCCCCAAACAAAAATACCACGCATTTGGAAATGTATTTGAAAAAGGAAAAAGCCGCTTGGTGGCTCACAGTCAGAGTTTGTTGGTGGGGGGGGGGGGGGGGGGGGGACATTTGAATATTGGCAATTGCTCTCTTGATCATAGCATCGCTCATAATTACTACTCTTAGTGCACATATATTGACGTGTTTACCAGAGGCTGGCTCTGAAGGTCAATCAACCCACGTATATAAGCAGCCCCAGGCCACGACAATACGTAACGTCCCACGAGCAGCATGTTTGGATAGTTGCGGGCTTCAGCATAGAAGCATTGTTACACGCAGCCAAGAGGAAGCAATTCGTTTATTGAAAATACCAACAGATGGGGAGACTGGTGCAATCGTACAGACTTCCTGTCACCCTTTCATTCTACGCTGCATAAATTCAATACATACGGAAAAGTCGAGTAGTCCGGGAAGTTGTGACCAGTGACAATCAAACTGACATCTTTGAATGAGTTTCCGTCAAGCATACACAACATCACATTCGTATTTACATGGAATAACACGTTGAATGCGTTATATGTGCACAGTAGTGAAGTTTATACAACATGAACTCAAAAGGATCAGACATATACCTGTATTTCTTAATGTACAAATTCAATTTAAAAACATATATATTTTCCACGATAAACCATACAATTTTTTACAACAGACATAAGAATTTCAAAACTTATAAGCTTATATAATATTTAGGCCTAACCTTTCGGGCATTTGGGAAACATATCAGTTTAGTAACACAGTATGAAAATATTCAGCACTGAATAGCGGACGATGAAAACGTGTGTCAAACCCATCGTTCACATTCTGAATAGGGTTAATAAACTAGAAATAAATGCAAAGCCAAACATTTCGCTGCTTTCTGTTTGTTTCAATGCTGGTACCGTGGAATAACAATTCACATTATTTTAAAGTAGTTTTCGAAAGTTTGCGACTGTTTTGTATTTATTTCATGTAATACGCGCACAGTCATAATCATCGTGATTTATAAACACGGTTTCCTTAGAACAATTCTCCATTATTACTCACACTAATACTTTCATTTCTTCATAGATACATTTCAGTTCCATCAATCTTCATTCATCTATCTGTTTCACAAAATTCCCATCACATTCTATTTCTACAACCGGTATGATTGTGTTTCTTCCACATTCCTCTTAATATGACTCTGACATTACTTACTACATACTTCATCATGCCTCAAAATATTGTATAATGTAAAATATTCTTGCAGACTTCTCACTATAACATTAAGTTGGCCAGCAACAATAATTTGCCAAGGCGAGTGGTTCCACGCCAACCATGTGAATGCTGACATCATAGAAGAGTGAGTAGGAACCAATCAGCGGGTGAGTTTTGCAGATAATACAAATGGTTGGCCGATGTCTCACTCATATCTGACGTCAGCATCTACAAGGATGTTGTGGAACGACCTTGCTAACACGTACTTAGGATGTACTAACCTAGATCCTCGTTCACGCTGACCGGTCTTGTCGATGTTATCATATTTTGGTGGATTCAGTAACTCCTTAGTTTTACCTAGATCCTCATCCTGTCATCCATTATCACGGTGATGCTGACCGATCTTGTCGATGGTTATCAGCCATCATATTGTGGCGTGTTTATAGTAACTGCTTGGTTTTGATTATCCACCCATGCGTCTTTCTTATACACATTCAAGTTTAACGCCATGTATTTGGTTTTTGGATATAGTCCATGCTTCACATCCGCATAGTGCTGCGCTCTACATATAAATCTTTCAAACTTCTTCCTGATCTCAATATTTATGCTACCGGTACTATACTTGACGTAGAATCTGTTTCCTTTTGATAAAACGCGTTTTTGTTTCTCCTATTCGGGGTATAGGCTTACTATTTCTCCTTTAATGCATCGCTCGCCTGCTTCCAAAATAGTAACATGTAAGGCTATATTTAATGCATTTTCTAACGCAACTTCTTACTAGCCTATGTTTACGTTCCTTTCGGTTTTCCATATTTTTCATTCCATGTCTAGTATTGTTCACTAATAATTATATCTCTTCCCTTTTTTCCCCCAATATGTTATCTATTTAATGTATATCCTACTCAGTTATGAAACTGATTTACAAATGCGGAGAATAAATTAAACGATGCACACAATGATAATGAAAAATCATAAAATAGCAAGATAACAAGTCAAGCACAAACTATTTTATTATAGTAAAAATCAAGTCAATAAAAATGAATCTGAGAAATGTCAATAAAAGCAAATCAACTGAAAACACAAAAGCTTTACAATATAACGGCGTCTGCTTATGTTACCAGTGCATGGTCCCATATGTTCTTGTACTCCTCCAAAAGACCGGAAGTTTTCAAAACGACTGAACTCTTAATTGTGCAAGAGATTGCATTTTATGATGATTCAATGTATGTGAGAAGGCAGATTTTAGAATAAGTAATTTCCTTCGTTCACTATTCATAAGTCGCATCTCGGATGTACAAGTATATCGTAAACCTTCGTGATCACTGCGTCGGTCGTCGATTAAAAGCGTCCCGTAATTTGAGCGCGGGCGTCCGCCACGTCCGAAGTCATGACCGGGCATTTTGGTCGCGACCGAGCCGACCGGTCTGTCTCTTTACTGTAGTGTACGCACCCATAGAACTTTACCACACACACAATCTACATTGCTCTATCGGACTCCGCAGACTTGCGAGCCAAACGGTTCACTTCGTTGTTATACCATGGCCGGGCATCGAACGACCAGCTCTGTTTGAGCGCCAGGCAGTCGACTGGAGTTCCTGCATTGGTGTGGTGAGCCACTCGGTCAACGAACGCAAATAAAAGTTGAGTGTGGTTTGACTTCTCACTTTCTCACCATGGAGAAAATTCCATTTTATAAGCTTTCCATAAAATATACACAATAAACTTACAGAGAGGGGAACTAAAAGATGTCCAAAACTAATTTCAAATATTTGTTGGCAGCGGATTGCACTCGATATTGCGTTGTAAAATCAATTTGTATTGTAGCTACTTCTGGAAGTCAAAACAAAGTACAGTTAAAACTATTATATACATTCATTTTTATTTCAAGCTTTGCAGTTACAACAAATGTGAGTTTAAACTTTGTACAAAACTTTCAACCTCCACACTTAGTTATGGCTTCTATAAGTAGCTTCAATACAAATTGACTTGACAATGCAATATCGAGAGTAATCTGCCTCCCAAAATTGCTACTTTGTCATTGTCATATTTTAGTAGTTTTGTACATCTGATGCAACCTTCTTTTAGTTCCTCGCTATACAAATTTATTTCTATGGATATTTTAGAATATGAAATTTGCTGATACCCTTCTCTGCTTATCTAATGGCGGCTATCATGCGTAATTAATGTCTTCCTGCGTAGGCACGATGAGTAATTAATTTATTTTTTTGGAACGAAAAATTATCTAACAAACATGTCGTCATAGCGATGTCATAATTGTATCCGCCATGAAGCGTGTTCGACACAAATTAACTTGAAAAGAGTGAGAATTTAAGTTTGTTTTGTTTTGTTAGTATATTTAAAATTATATTCAATATAATAACTTTGGGGTTATGTTGGGGCCAAGAGTCTCAATAAAACATGCAATATTAATGTGTTTGAATTTCAATGATGTTATATTGTCCAACTTAATTCAAACGTAATTATAACGATATTATCTGCATATCTAGCTCCGCATATTCCAAAAGTTTGAAAAGAAATGTCATTCTTGATTGAGTAATTGATGTTTGAACTTAACGTCTCATATTTTTGGGTCATTTTTAAGATACAAACAAAAACAAAACCATAATGTTGTCGTTGCCATTTCTCTGCCTTTAATTCAGCCAAGTTTCATAAACATATGAGAAATTAGACCGGGTTGATGCATATCCGTCTTATTGGTCGTGTGTTTCAACTGAGTCAGCGGATGCTTGTCCGAGAAGATTAAAGTTGAGTACTGTCTTATTGTCTTATAAGTGCTCTTTATCTAAAATAGTACAGACGAATTAGAGAAATACACAGTGGAAATAAAGAAGCGAGATAAAAAAAATCCCGTCTGTGGTTTCTTTGGTCTAGAAAGTAAAACTCAATCTTTTCTCATTTCAACTTTAATATATCAACAAAACACAAACTTTTGTGAAAAATAAACCAAATTATAGAAAACTGAGTTTTTGTTTTAGTTAGTAAAACGGTTAATTACTCTTTGTAACAACTCTGAGTTTGAATTGAAATGTTTGCACAATGTTTGGAAATTGTGTTTAAATATTAAAAATTGAGACTACCAAGAGCGTGTTCAATCATAGCCGTAGCTAACGAAATATCCGCAGGAAACATTATGTATAGGACAACCTCTTAAATTGCTCGTTAAGTAGAGCAACAAAATATTAGTGCTCTCATTCGCCCATCTTCGCCCATCTTCGCCCATCTCGCCTAACATTCATAAAAACGATGGGATTTCGTATAAAGGAAATGTGAAAATGAAATTTCATCCATTAGTCTTAACATCTTGAATAAGGTTCTAGTTTCATAAAGACTCGCAACGCTCATGAGAAATCTTGCACCTACAGGAGCACCTTTGTCTTATAAAATATTAATTAAAAACTTATAGAATGTTTGTCACTTTTAGTAACGTAATGTTTTGCAAAACTTATGTCGTATCACATTGTACTCTTCTACAATTTTTAATAATTAATTTCGTTGATGTTTGTAGCGTTAGTGTCGAAATATTTCAATTGTATACATACCCGCTGCCCGTCATGGCGGTATTTGGGCTTCCAAGATACAAACTAAACAGATTAAGACAGTGACACGAACAAGAACACGCAGACAAACACAAGAGCTACTTGAATAACAAACTTGAGACGCAGCTCACTTTGTCAGGTTGTAATTAAAATAAAATTTTCCACTCTCCTTTATATACGTATGACTCTCCATTTTAACGCAAATTGGTCCTTTAATCAGTTTGGGAGTACAAAACAAACCAGATTATGGTACTTTGTCAATTGTGTCACGATTGCAATTGAACTAATGACACAATCTATAGAACAAAAGGTAGTTTAATAAGAGTATGTTCCGTTGCTCCGTTAGCTCTATCTTTTGTGGCAAAGGAGCTTCAAGTGCCCCAGGTTTTCTTGGTTCGATCTCGGGGTGGGGCAATAACGAGAATGAATGATTGAAGGTATTGATATTGTCTTATTAAAAATCCAATAATGTTTCATTAACATTCAAAACAATAATAATCGTACTGTCGTATATCAAGTTATGGTTTTCGAATGGGGTATACTACCACAAATGGATTAGTACAGCAGGGTATCAATCCTCTCTGCCCGACGTTTCATAAGTCTTATATTCTCCGTCCTCAAAGGACCTCGTTCGATGTGATTGCTGGAGCTCTGTCTCTCGATATATTCGTCTCCAGATCAGAGAGTCGACTCCTAACATGTAGCAACACACCGAAAATGAAGAGTAAAACCGCCTCTACTAATCTGTACTCGGGAAGAAACTCCATTTGAAAATTATTACTTGACCTGATATATATCAGCAAACATTTTATTGATGTATCTACCTTTCTAACAAAATTGGAAAGTAGTAAAGAAATAGTTATTGCTAGACGGGAATTGAAAGTAAATAAATAACTTAAGTAAATGATATTATCGTAAGCCTGCAACGTTCACGCACATAATATACGAGTGTTCGTACACAATAAGATCCCTGTGTTCATAATTATTGCAACACACACGAAGCTCGACCAATGAAAGAAACTTGCAGATCCATTATATTACCCATTATTATTTACATTTACAGCGTCATTATTGATGAGTCCTTGCAACTTGCGTGGTAGTCTGACTAAAAACGATGCGAATTTGTGGTGTTGTTGTACACACCTTCAATCCAATCTAATCTAATCTATATAACGGTTCACCTTCACGACTAATTTGAGTAAACACACCGCTTGCTATATTTAGATACTTAACGTTGACATAGAGTGAGCATTTCTTTTATGTACCGGAAAAGTGCGTGTTGACATTAAGGATTTTTGTACTCACGTACCTGACCTGGGCATCAAAGGATAAGTGGTAGAGGTAATAAATTCAGTTAACCGACGGAGTTGGTATCAATTAATGTTATTACTCCCTTTGACTGTCACTTGGCTGATGTTCCCTCCCTCGTGTAAATATGTACCTACTCTGTTGGGAAGCCGCAGCTGGTCGTATCTTGTTGCGATGCAGACATTTTAGAGTTCACACACTCGCACGAATAAAATAAGCAACTCTGCAACTGTGTATTTTGTTATTTTTGTTTATTAACGACGTATAGTACATTAATTCAAAGTGCATTTCGAAGTATTATAGCAGCCACGTGCGTAACATTTGTTTTTGATTTGCAAATGTTTAAACTACACAAAATATTTTTTAAGCCGTATTTTTATTAATTTCATTATTGTCCTACTAATTTTTAAGCATCTTCATTTAAATTCAAGGCGTGGTGAATTTTCTAAATAAACCCTTTTATATTCGTAATTGCTATTGTTATTGCAGACATTTTCAGATTTCTTTTGTCTTTTAATCGCGGCAAAATGTCACGGTCGGCAGCGCCGTGGTCTTCTAATTGAGGCTTATGTGTTGGTTGACTATGCATTCCATTAAAACAAAACTTCGTATAACCAATATAAATACCGAGGCAACCCTTATTTATTCGAGAGTTGCCCAACGATGTGGTACGTGTTAATGACTTGTGTTATTTGCATCTTCAAGTGAGTATTCGTATAAGCACCCTCACCGTTATTGTGCTAACAGCTAACGTGCAGCAGTTTCAGAATAAAATACCGGACTAGTTATGGAAACCATGCTAAGGTGTATTAGGACTCATTAGTGCCCAGAAATATCTATTACGTATGATTACTTCTCAGATTAACTGCTTTGAATATTATTGGTGTGTGAAATGGCTCAGTTTAAACATATATAACTCTGTTCTAAATATCTATGAATAATTAGACTCTAGACCTAATTCCCCGATTGGTACTTACAGTACAGAAACGATTTATCAATGAGACTAGGGATAATTGTCTTGTAGACTTGTTTACTCCTGTGTATATGTATACGTTATCTGTTAGCAATTCCCAATACTCATATTTCCTTTCCACAACGGCTCCTCAGATGAATAGTTGCAACACAAATCGAACTTTGCTCTTCCTGTTGCCGCATGTTTTACTTGTAATAACGTACGACAGGCAGTCGAGCATGGAACAGTGTTCTAGTAAGAGCACGTATAGTATGAAGACAAGCATCTAACACGCTACACGCTACCGTGCCTTTGGGTTGACTGTGCAGTGTGCACGCCGTATCAAGCAAGCTGGTGTGTCATAGATTATGTACAAGTATAAAGTGGCGTATGTAACACATACCAACCTTAATATAGTTGCTTCTTGTTCTCTGTATCCGGTATTGTATGATACTACCTGTATCAGCACGTCTGTTGGCAGGCGTGGTCATGGCACGTACAAAGTAAGGCTAGTCCACTCCACGCAGCAGGGAAGTAACACCAGTTACCGGGGAATCCCGTTGAAACTGACCGCGTGGAGTGAGCGTCTCTTTTGAGTATCGTACAATCATGATTGCTCGTAATGTCAACGCTACTTAGAGGCAAGACTGTTGGCGAGTTCCCCTCCTCTTCTCTCCCTCAGTTTTATCCACACACAGGTGATTAAACCAATAGAGCTAATTGCCTCCCACATCAACAGGGCCAGACAATATTATTCTCGTTAGAGAAATTATGCTTCGTGAATTCATCAACGCGTGTATAGACTACTCCCGTTATCACATTATAAAGTTTTGTACTTGCATCTATCATGAAGGCACCTTGGTTTCCTCTTCGAAACCAATTACCAGGTTAATTTATATTTGCACCCTAGAAGTGCTTTAAGTTATCCTACGGCATCTTTATGCTGCTCCTGTATCATCATTGTTTAAGTTTATTGGAACTAATGCAAAAGATTTCTTCTTTTGACTGTAACAGGAATTTGTTATCTTAATAATATGCAGTTATGGGACGGATTTTGTGGCGCCTAACACGTAGGTTATTTATATCTTTAATAACCTGACAGTGTCACTCTTTCAACAGCTGCTCACGCATGATTAAGAACACCCCGACTCTCCCTAGATGGAAGATTAAATGCTTTCATCTCAACATCAAATTAAAACGTTAATACGAATAGAAAATGTTTCTATTCATTACACGTCATTTCCCATAGCATGAGATTCATTAATCTTTTTCACTCCAAACACACGCACACGCACACGTAAGCACAGTACACACACATATGTTATATGAACTCATATTATATAACAATAGGAAAGGCATTGTAGTGTGTAAATTCCTTCATGCTTTATATGGGTAGGTATATTGTATGAGGTAATAATTATAAATATCTAATATTTAATATGTTTGTTATTATACCTATAGTTTTTAGTTAATTTTAGGACGTGATCGCAGTCAAATCTTGTGTTTGGAACTGTGCTATTTCCTGCCACCCCCCCCGTCATTATAAATTAAAATCAATAATAAATAAATAACAAAACACAAACCATCTTTGCCGGGTATTGAACCTAAAACATCAGACAATACGTACCGGTGCGCTTGCTACTTGAGCTATCGGGGCCATAGCTTGTTGACATATTATGATGGATCGAACCGGGAAGTGTTATTGCGCAGTCATTTCGGGCTTTATTTTAGCAACGACTCTAGGACGTCATAACTCATACTTATCAAAGCACCGTCTAATATTTCATACCTTACAGCCGGATTTTCTGAGCTCGATCCCCAGTCGAGGCAGAATATGACGCCAATAGGCAACACGCGTACGATTTTTTTTGTTAAACCAAACACTTAGTTAATTGGTATCAGATACAAAAAGTATATTAATGCAAGTCCCAAGTAAAAAAGAAATTTTTAAATAGGTTTAATGTGGTCGCATTTATTGAAGTTTAAACTCGGGGATCTGAAACGCGTACAGGTGGCTGTGACGCAATGATTGTGTAGTCGTGGCGTAACAGACCAATCGCTGAGGCGGTGAGCGTAGACAGTACAAACCCATGACGTCAAATCCACTCAACATGGCGGCGGCTCGTTTTTCGCGCCCTTTTATTTATCGTTACTAAACCAATTATTTTGAGGCATAGACTGATCCGTTTTTCAAAATTCAAAGACACCAAATTATAAAATGAGATACAAGGTATTTAAAAATCGATTCAAATTTTCATACGCGTGTTCCCTATTGTAATCACTTGATATAGTAAAATATAAAACATACAAGAATGAGTTGATGATCAACGATATCAGTGTGTATGTCCTGTTCTTGTTAGTGGCGTAGTTTCAATCTTGTCAACAAAAAACGTTTATTTTAAGTCGGCGTATAGAAGCCAATGTTTGATTATGCGTTGGACTAGTTTTCCAGGTTCAAACTTTGGCTAATTGGGCATGAATGTCACATTACGTTTTTGACTTATTTCATCTTCATACACAACCTACAATCAGCATCATTGTCGAAATGAAAACATGATACATAAAACCCAAACGTAATTATCACCTAACATAAATTTATTTTCAGTTCACGGCAACAACTGTTAAACTTTGCTCGGCTATTCTGAATTGGTGGCTAAGAACGAAGATTCTTTTCATCAAGCAAGGGGTTCCGTTATTATTTTCCAGTTCGTACATTTCCAAGATTCGTGGAGGGGTTTGTTTTCATTGTTACCAAAAATATGCGTACTTCCTTTGCACGTACCGTGCTGTGGCCGTTTGAAAGCACCAAAAAGTGTTTGAACATATACTCGTACACTCTGGTACTGATGTTGTAGTCATTCCTAGTAATCTCAACCTGTATCCATTCTACAAAACATGCAAACTTATACCTGGATTTTCAATTGCCTTTTGAATGCTGTCCAGTTGTCTGGTCAGAATGTTATACTTACCAGTCATTGTTCATCAATATTTCTACTCATCATCAGATTATTATATTCCTATATTGGCATATAGAACTACAGCTCCTCAATAAAATATACGTATTCAAATCCGCTCTATACCCAACAGTTTTTTAATAGGCCTACTCTATTTCTCACACACAGTCCATATAGGTAGGGCATATGTACGCGTTCAGTGGGACGCATCCTTACAGCAAACTGTATGTACAGTTTAGTAAGTCCAATCTCTGCAGCTTCTTAATAAGCTGCATAGTGCATATAATTGTATTGATCGGGATCATTTACGTGATTTGAATACTTATTTATCAGTTTTAGATTTTACTTAGGAATCAAATTAATGTTGAGTAACAGATATTCGTTTCTGTGTGATACCAATGACATCTATTTCTCTTTGACGCACGATGCAATACGATTATGTACGACGAGTACTTATATTCTTGCGAGTGTAATCTTTATAAAAATTCAAATTTCAGTAAGTATTCGTGTACGCAATCACAACGCGCCGGTTTTGAGAGAACTGTGGCTCAACATCGATTTTCCTGCTTTGCTCATTTTTTAAACTGAGTGGTTTTATAATCCTCTTGGAGGTCGTAATTATTTTACACACTGCGTTACATTTCTTGAGTTTAAACGTTCCGTCGCCTATTCCCACGGCTTCCACCTAATAAATAATAAAGTACACCTATTAAGCTTAACATTTTAGGTAGGGAAGTAAAAAAAGTTCTTTAAATTTAACTAGAACACAAGAGAGCATGTAGGGGTGGATCTACTAACGATACTTGATGGGGTTGAGTATTATATCTAAACGTGGTCCCATTATGAAATGTCACAAGTTGAAAATAAAATATGAAAGCAGAGCGGTTAGTAGAATATCACAAATAACAGCTGGTTGCTGTTGTTGCAGTTGTTACTTCACATTCTTAGTATTATCATGTTACAGCAAATAAGATTCTCCGACAGCGATTTCAGCAGACGCTCCACTACTTTAGTGCCCAACTACAGAGCAAGTTTGTAATTCTATTCTTGACATAATAATTCAGCCTAGAGATTATTTGTATATACTTTCTCAAATCAATCACACTATTTCCAGTGCTTATGCGAACACAGAAAGATAACATTAAAATGTACATAACGGCTCCTTCCGGTTTACTAATTATTGTGATTGGATAACGCCATTTCCTAGACCATAGAGTGTTTATTTCATAATGTACCCTACATGTATAGAAAATAGTCTAGTCGTGCAGTGTTTCGATAAAATCTGTGACAGCATCCCGTACAGCGACCGTCAATTGAGTATGGTAATAATGAATAAAGCAATATATATTTACATAAGCACATCACGTCCTGCACGTCTGGTAGCGTAGGTTGTGGGCTGTAACCGCAACTGGCGTCAGGTTAAATACGTGTGTTTGTGTTATAATGATTAATTATAACTTATAACTTAATTACGATTTCCAACATTCATTGTAAAACAGTTTTGACTCATAGTCACAGCAAACTACTTAAGACCACTATTTAAACATTTCCGCCCCGTTGTCGAATCGATGATGATGATGATGATGATGATGATGATGATGATGATGATGATGATGATGATGATGATGATGATGATGATGATGATGATGATGATGATGATGATGATGATGATGATGATGATGATGATGATGATGATGATGATGATGATGATGATGATGATGATGATGATGATGATGATGATGATGATAAACATGGATATTTGGGTTTTACGTCCCATATTTCTGCAACTTTGGCTAATCGAGACGATGAGTGGGTTATATATGAAGATGAAGATGCATGTCCAAATCAGAATCATTGCACATCGCGGGGGTCGTCATAAGGGGAGTCCAGGAAGGAAG
Organism: Isoperla grammatica; assembly: GCA_945910005.1. Lineage (NCBI taxonomy): Eukaryota > Metazoa > Arthropoda > Insecta > Plecoptera > Perlodidae > Isoperla > Isoperla grammatica. The sequence goes on from OX246738.1 coordinate 60,857,829, forward strand.
GGTAGGGCCAAGTGGGAAAAGAAATCTTCAGTGAGACAGTGGAGAGAAAGGGACAGGGTCTCCTTTCGTCGCCTCTTACTATTAGTGGGCCTATTCTATTCTGAGCCCAGACGGACGGTTTGTGCAATCAAACACGCATTGTTTGTTGAAATCAATCGACCAATATATTTGTGATTTACCGCTGGTGCCCTGCTGCATCGTACATTACAAAGTGGAATACATTGAAAGAAGTTATGGGATAACATTGGTGGGTAATGGATATTTGAATTTTGGTCTGAAGGATAATAAGGTTAGAGCCAGTTATTGTCTAGCATGTCTTTGTGGGTGTCGATTATAATTGTATCAACATATTTCAGCTATTTATTATTTTGTTTCGTGTCGTTGTTAGTAGTTAGTTGTCGTAGTAGCAGTTTTCGTCACTAGTACAATGTTTTATTGTTGCCAACAGTTATTACTATGTTATTTCGCAAAGTATTGTGTTGTTTTATCAAAATCCATGGTTTAAATTTGATGTTTGTCATTTCTTTGTGTGGATTGGATCCTTCTTTGAGTTGCGCTCACGTCTGATGAGAACCTAGACCCGAAGGCGGAATGGTTTTGCCAAAACAAAATTTCCGTGCGCAGAAAAAAACACCTTTTTACTCGACTAATCAGAGTAAATAGAAATCTGAAAACATTCCTACAATTTTAATGGTGATGAAGAGTGGTGAAACTGTGAGATACGCTGCTCTCATAATTACAAAATGAAAGAGCAACAAAGGCCGGCCACAGGCGGCCGAGCGTTGCGCGCAAACCACAGAACACACCCACCCACGAGGCGTTGAGAAGGCTGTGAAGCTCAAACATTCGAGGGCAGTGGGGTACTCATATTTTCAAAAACACACAACTAGTGGTACGTGGTAATTTTATGTTAGAAGATGTCTTTTAAATTTATTCGTAAAGCATCGTGTAAACTCTTTTGAAACTAACGCTCATATTAATATAATACTATCTTTTAACATTTTAAATTAATTGCACTGATTCCGGTGGTCGTTGAGCAGTAACGTGTCTATGGAATATGAACGTTATCATAGAAAATTTAAAAAAACAACAATTTACATGTACGACCGAGCTTAGAATTTACATGAACCATGAACTGTATACAAATGAATCCGAGCTTTATTTCGGTCCCGCCTCAACACACCCTTTCAGAGAATATTTCAAATAATAGAAACCACCTTCAAAATCACGTGCTCGTTTTGGTGGTCTCTTGTTTCCTTCTGCCAAATAAACTTAATTAAAAGATGCATCGCGACGAATAAACGTTACAGGCTGTTGTAATCATTTTGTTAGGATTTTTGTTGACGGAGCTAGAATCAATTACCACTATTCACCTAAAAACGGCGTGAGTGTGTTTACAAAATAGGTGCGAACACACGGCAGCTCATGCCAACGTTCAACAATAACCATTTCTTTTTCAAGTTGGTATCGGCTTTTGAGTTCGTACTACGTTTACATGATAGAAATGGTATTTCGGTACCAGTACGGTCTTAGCTATCTAGCCAGACCAAACCCAGTCGGTTCGGTACCTTTTTCTATGTGTTTACATGGATACTGAGTCCTAAAACCTCACTTGACCCCTTACTGAGTTCCTCTTGTAAACTAGGCTATTCAAATTCTAACAAAAATACATTTTGTTTCAATTAGTTTTGGGACAAATAGCAGGTTTCGCGGACTTCTAAAATGCAGAGCGCCCCAATTTATGATGGCTTCTATTGGTATATCAGAGATCGCAGCGCTTGGCTGTCTGGCATTGTAGTTCCATATCGTTGCCTCTCCTATCTTTCCTTCGTTGATCGAGATGGCGGAACGCTTGGATCCATCTACTTGTGATTTCAATCACTTCTGCTCAAAAGTATCATTTGGGAAAGTGTGTTTTTTGTATTCTTACTATTGCCGGTGCCACATTTGTACCTGCGGTACCAGTTTCTAGATGCATATCTAACTTTAAGTCATGAACACAGTTTTACGTTCTTACAGGACTTCTTCACCAGAATCACACTATTTAAAAAAAACGATCCATATAAAAATTTCACCATGACACTTCAAATTGTCTTTTCATCTAAATTTAACACCAAAGGTAACTTACTTCAGTGAAACTTGTAAATGTGAAATTTCTTTGGAATCATTCATTCTCAGAGCACCATTTCACGAAATGAGAATCTGGCTCGAAACGTGGTTAACATAATATGGTTGTTTCCCATAGCCCAAAGTGCCTGAATAAGATTGACCTACATTTTACTAATCTTGCGGCAATGTTTTATTTCAAATGTTTTATTTCAGAGTACAATCAAACTGGTGTCATACAAACGTTGTGTAATAATTATCTTTCGTAAGAATACCTCTTACACCATCTGATATCAATCTAAAGTGTTTACTTTACGAATGTATGCATTATTTATTCTATATAGACAGACATGTAGATGGAAGGAACATTGAGGTACTGATCAATACATGGAGATGAGGTAATGATCTGATACAGCTCAACGTAGCGGATCATTCCCTGTGAATTGTTCACGTGTCGGAGGCAGGGGAGTTGCCGATTGCCGACAGGACAAATTGACACCCGGACGCGAGCTGCAGCATGCCAACCTAGAAAATACCGGGAAACAGTAATCACAATTTTCTGATTCGTTCAACCGGTTGGTATAAAATAACACACTCGCGCCTCCCATTGGCCTTCGAGAGGGACACGTTAGTGTATACAAAATACACGATTTGAGAATCTATATCTCTAGCATGCAAACTCGCTAATGATGTGGACAATGTGTATTTCCCCTCCCCTCCCCCCCCCCCCCCCCCCCGTGGAATCTGCTCTAGTAAATGAGTGGGGCGGCAATATGTCACTTTTTGTCTAACCCAGCTCTTTTACAAGGGTATTGATTTTCAATCGGATCCATTATGCAGGAATGTGCAATCTCTCGCTTTTGCGGTGGCTTCAAAATCACGGTCTACAACGTTATTATTCTGGTTTTTAATAAAAATCACGGTTTCAAGTGAAAAACATAGGCTATATAAACGGAAAATTCACCCATGCCAATTAATCTGCAATGCAAGCAGGATAAAATCTACATGGCCAAATTATTTTTACAAATTGAGATGAAAATCATGTGATAACACAATGGATTTATACTTTTGTCAGTTCCGATATCTTATATAAAGAATTAAAAAACACTATACATTTTTGTGTGTCAGAGTTGCCATACATAGTGTGGGCAATAGCCCGGTTCATAACTTAGCATCTTCAAGAATAAACTGCAAGTAGTTGCGTTCATATTGATTCACGATGCGACGTATGTTCGATATCTTAATCAAGGGAGCTTAGTGACAGCCAATCAGCAAGTCGAAGCATCACTCCCAATGAAATGAGAAGATATAACCACGAGTGGTTGGTTAGTCAATACAGTCACCGTGCAGTCATCTACGGGACCCAGTATCGGGTGTCGAGTAAAATGAAGCCGAGACTGTGAAGATTCTAGTTTCCGCGGACTGACATATTAAATGCCAATATCAGGACGTCAATCAATTTGATACAGGGTAGCTACGGTATAACATACTAGGGCCAATTCATCGACAAACGCAGGAAATAACGCAGAGGCTTTTCGGATGGTTTCTTTTTTTTCGTCTTAGTAACTTGTTCTTTAGAAAACCATGCAGTTGAATTTGATTAGTTTGTATTTGTGGAAGTACGTCTTCTCATCAACTGTTAGGCATTTAAGTCGGCCTTCATTGCATCTTCCAATAAGCAGGCCTTTACATATACTAGTACTAGTCAAAAAATAATATTTATGTTATATGTAAATTTAACAGTGTATCATTGCTGTTAATCATCATTTCAATGATAATTATTGTTAGTGTAGTGTGTACGTTTTTCGAACATCGTGGAATCATTGATGTGTATATTTAAGGCCAACTATAATTACGTTTGGTTTTTTTAATTACTTTTCTATCCGTTCCGTTGTTCATTCTGCTGGTATAGCCATATACACCAGGCGCGTAATCTAATGTTGAAAAAGTTCTATTCACAATTCGCAGTCAACATTTTAGATTATTAATGATTTTCTCCATTTAAAATTTTGTATGTCACCACAGGCAAAAACATCGTTCATTGTTATCGTTTCATGTCACAGCGTACAGTCCAAAAAACGATTGTAGTTTTAAGAATTCATTTTAGAAACTAGACAATATTAATGACATAGCTAGGCAAACACATTTCGAAATGACACATGCATGCAATATTTAAACAAGAAGATTTCTTTAAACTAGCCCGATACGAAACGACTTAACATACACTAAACTAGATAATGTTCGTAATAAAAAAATTAAAATCGTTATTTTGTTTTTACATGTTTTATTCAGTGTAATTTGTTTCGATTTTCGTTTTTATAATTATATTGTGTGTTATTGTGTGTCTTGTGGCAACAGCATGGCTGTAGAGACCAATAAAGGTTTTATTATTATTAGATTTTAATCGAAAATATCCGCTTTGATTAATTGTTGTTTTCAATAAATATCTCTATCTAGTATACATCTCTTGCAATCATATTTACATCCAACGTATTCCGAACACGTACATTCTTGCTTTATACTTAATATTGTTGCGAGGTCGGCCCATACAGCAACCTGGTGTTTACGGTGCATCAATTGAGCATGTTCCACCAGTGTTCAGTGCAATGTTCTACTGTGTGTCACAATCGTGTCCTGTATCTGGGTCGCATGACGTAATATTAACACACCTTGTTGGTTTGTACGCGCCAATTAAATATTTCCACGTGTCCCATATGACGTCAAAGCGACCAACCTTTTGCGCTCGCCTTGCAGAGTAAACAAGCATTTCTCCATGGGTGTTGTTTCAAACAGGACCATGCATGTACACTATACTTGTTCTGAACAAAACAACACATGACCACGTTCCAGACAATATGCTCCCAGTACTACGAATATATGATTCGATAAATTTGTCTACAAACAAGAAAAAATTGCTTCTTTAGAAATTATGAAATCACGAAAAGATAAACAATACCACTGTGCTGATAGCACTGTAACAATAAGTAATGACAGTGGTAGCCAAGAGATATTTTCTTGTTTAGATTTTGTATAGTTCGTGTTCTTGCTATTTTGTTTTAATTTTTGTATCTTGCCTTTTAAGTCAAGTAGACCAAAGCTAGCTCTCAGTTGTAAATTGCCCCCCCTCCCCAACATCACTTCCCTGTTGGCTACTCTCAACCCCCAGAAGGACCCAGGTAGACATCGCTCAACCCTGAGCGAAGGGCGCGTTTACTTCAACACTGCATTTTTCAACTGCGACGAGAATGCGAGCGCGAATAACAAACACAATACGTTACACATTTGATTGGCTGGTAATAAGATTAGACGCCCGGTATTTTTCAACACATGTAACTCAGCATAAACTTAGAACTTTCGCCGGGAGCGCTAGTGATCATGTGTAAAATAATACTAAAATAATATTATCACAAGAACATTAGAACATTACCACAAATTAAATGTAAAATTATTTTGTTCTGTTGTGAAATCCATTATTATTGTCGATTTTCTTCGTAACACGTCGTTTCAGAATCTAATTTAAATGTTATAGTCTTCACTACTCGACGAATGATAGAAACACTACTTGGGGTTTCCCCAAAAACGTGGTAGAGCTGGGCTTTGAAACCTAGAGTGTATTTACTAAGTAACCATTGCGTCCATTGAGAAAACTTTAGACGTCTGGGTCTCTCTCCAAAAATGTAAATATTATTGTTTTCTTTCAATTCCTTGATTCAATATTATAATGTTAGCTAATCGAATCAAAACATTGATGAATCGGAATATCAGCTGCGCGGTTTGTACAATCTTTACAACTTAAATTTAAAAAGAGACGTTTCGTATTTTTGTTTCATAAATGTAAACGATTGTTGGATTATAAAACAACCCTCGATAATTATTCACTAATTTAGATGTGTGATCAGCGTTGTTTCATATTTTTTTAAATGATTGATTTTAAGGTGCCAACATTCATTCGGTTCAATCATTCATTGTTATATTAATAATATGATATTTAATATAAATAGTACTCTAATTATTGAATGACACTATAAACAAAGTAATCTACAAACGAGTTATTGCAGGCTCATGTCGATTTTACAGACTTTACTAATGCGGCGGGAATGATTGTAGCTTTAAATCATATTGAAGATGTTGTGATTTCTTTCAGGAACCAATTATTAAACGTATTAGATATATACAACTTATACAGCTCAATTTCAGGTTTGAGTGGACCGTTTTTACCCACGATGTTCAGTTACATAATTTGCAAATTATTATTATTAACCTCCTTTATAAATTAGTAGTTAAACTAAATAAAATATAAGCCTGCAGAAATAAACAAGAACATTCATAAAACAAAACGCATTATAATTATAATATAAGTGGAAAAAATATAATAGTAATACGCGCAGTACGATTATCACCCCATAAAGCTGGATTAAATACTCGTAGTTTCGCAAGCTACGAAAAAGAAGTGAGATGGCTTGACATTTTGATCGTACGTTTGACTTGATATGTGCGATTTAAAAGCTTATCTCCCACCGACCACGAAGCGTGTTTTCAAAACACTGTCAGATGCCTCACGGACTCTTATTCGTGATGGCTTCACTCTTTAGCTCTGTGCCTCAGTCAACGCAAAGATCATATCTTGATAAAGCAAGCGTTTCTACAGCCATGTGCTTGGCAACTTCTTTTGATAAAGAACAAGTTAATCCTACACTCTTGCTTGAGTAATCTGTGGAAGGTGGTTTCAGCATTTAACGGCTTTGTGGACGTGCTTGTGTCTGCTTTCATCTTATTCTGTGGTGTACAGACAACTTTCCATTGACAAAAAGTGATATTTAGTATTAGCGTTACTTAGCTTTCATGTAGGCTTACCGCTACTCAATAATTAGTTACTAATTCATTCATTCCTTAGGGAATAATTGTAGAAAGTTAAGACAGAACTGTGAAAAATCTCTTTCTTCCTCAGCAAAATCCTGACTGAGAAGTTGGGGGCGGGCTTAAAATGTGGCAATAGACATTAAATTACTCTGCAAAAAATGTATCTGAATTGTTATATAATACTCAACTAATTACTAAGAATAATGTTAGTATTTGAAAAATCCACAATATAAGATCATAAATAACACTTAATCAGTTTTAGTTTTAAAAACATGCATTTTCAAACATTGAGATATTAATAAGAATAGGCCTAAAGATGAATAAAATATAGTAGGCTACTCCGTGAACATGTCAAACTGATTCTAAATAAAACAAATGTATCCTCAAGGCAAAATGTCTGAATCCGATTGTATTTTTAGAACTCATGTTTAAATACTTGAATTATTTATATAAAGTATTTGTTTGTCTGTTTTGTCAGTTATAATCTACACATTGCACATTGTGTTTCATGTCTAAAGCTGACCGCACATACATAAACATGTTGCAGCAATCCAGTAAGCTAACACACGCTTTGTCCTCGACGAACAAATTCATTATTCAAAACAAACCCTAAATTATACATAAAGTGTTCCAGATATTTCAATTCCATTTTTCCATTCCAATTCACCTAACACAGCAGCATAGAATAACCGGGCGTCGTTGTTTTTAAAACTACACAACGAGCAGTAGACAAAGCTAAAACGAACCAAGTCGTTGGCCTGTAAACGTTTCTACTAAATCGGTTCATTTGTTTTATTTATTATTAAGCATCTAAAGACGTACTCGACAACTAGGTCATATGACATCGGGGGGGTGATTGGAGGAAAGGGACAAACAGGACGTAACGGGGAGGAAATGGGAAAGCGGAGGACTTGGATTGCCTTTCGTCTGGCTTCTCCCAATCATTAGTCCTATAGTAAACCTAACAAGCACCAAGAAGGAGGGATGAATGTGGAGAGAAACGAACCTGCAACGAGTCCCCAGCCCTACCAGCGAGCTACGTCTACTGGTCATTGTTGCTGTGTTAATGATTACTTCAGTACATCGCCTGGTGACCCCTGACCCCTGGGTCACAACAAAACAACATTAAGTTGATTGTATGGTAACATGTGGAGCACTTAAAAACGCTGTTTGTAATTTATACTTTGTTAATTGATTTTAAATTCGTGTTTCGAAACATGACCCAATTTGTCTTCAGTAGAATAGAATAAAAACCAACTAACTGGGGCAGAGTTTTGTTGGTAGATGCTTGGCTTTGAACTAGACCACGCGTTATACCAATATGTGATACGAGACGAGCCTATGAATAATTCCATTTTAGAAAAACATTGCCTTACGCCATAAGCCGTGTTTCTTTTCTTTGTTCATTTGTACAGTCTACGTAGGTCTATCATATGTTTTAACGTTGCATTTTGTTATTAAACAAGTTAATATTACAACTGGTATCGGTTCTTGACTGAGAACAGATAGCCCAGCTTACATACTTCCACCAGTTGCACACACGCACAGTAATAATTAATTAAGCGAGCGAAGCGAGCGTCTCCTCGAGACTCTTATGGCACTTCGTTCTGTTGTTTTTTGTTTTGTTTTGTACTAGACTGTAGACTCTTATGGCACTTCATTCTGTTTGTTTTTTGTTTTGTTTTTATGTCTGTCGATAGCGGTCGAACGGAAAGTCCGATCAACTTGAAATTTGGACCATCCACAAGCCTCGATGTGGATTGAAGGTGTATAGTTTTGAGGCAAAATCGTTCGAAAAGTTACAAAGTTACCCTCAATAACTGTTAGTAACGGTGGCGGACCGCCGCGAAAACACTAGACAGAATGAAAACGAAAATTCTTAGCAACACAAATTGCACTGCATTCAACAATATCGGGAAGTATAATTGCTATGGAAAAAATTTGAAAAAATTTTGAAATGCACATTCTTGAATTGTTGTTAATTGTTGTTTTTATTAGCTTTGAGATCTTTTCGCCAGAACGTTCGTAGATATGGACGCGCTTGCTTATCAACGCGTCAAACAGAGCGTTTTCCTAGTATTATTATTATCACTTAAACATGTACAAGCAACAATATTTCTACGTGTTTTTTTCTTCACTTAAAACGCTGACGGACCAGAATTCATGTTCTAGCTGAGACTTCATTAACTTGAAATAAATAAAATAAAATAAATTCACAATAAGAGCCTATCCACTCAGTAACGAAACTGATTTTCAGTGGGGGACCTCAATTTAAAGCGACAAAACCAACAAAACAAGTGAGCGATAACCAATCAAAGATCGATATTTTATAGGTGACTTTAACTTATCAATATAGTATACAATATACAACCATGAATTGTAATTGCTTTCTTTCTTTGGAGTAATCATAGCAACTAGCCACATAACTTACGCAGTGTCTTCCCACTGACAATTGTGATAGTGAACTGAGGCAGGTCGACAATTTAATAAAAACTATATATCATAGCTGAGCGCGTAGCTTATTATTTCATTTATATGCTAAACAATTCTCTCATTAAATAACTTGGGAAGGGCATTCAGCAAAAAAAAATACACCTGGTTTAGTGGCTTGGTTGTTGTACTTAGTGTGGTCCGCGTGGTAGTGGAACCCTTCCTGCCAACAGTAAACGTCTTTATTGTAACTTAACTTTGATCGAGCTCTCTTCATTTCACCATAGCTCTGCTTGTATAGATCATTTAATCATAAAGTGTTCTGATGATAAAACGGTGATTAGAAGACGACGCAGGGGACGCGCATAGGCTAAGCAGAGATATTGTGGGAGGAGGGGGTGAGGAAGGGGGGGGAGGGTCTGTGAGCGATGTCATCGCGTAATCGGAAAACTTTTTCCTTTCAGGGTCCATAAGGGCTAATGGAAAATATGTATGTAAAAATATTTCCCCCTTGCGTGGGATAGGCAGCAAGCTGAGAACCAGGTTCAGCCGTTTCTTCACATCTGTGTCGTTTTTACAGGCCATAAATAACCGAAATGCATGTGGAACTTTTTGTCTCTTACTTGCAGAGATTTTCACTGGGGGACAATCACATGCATTATTGATGGGTTTTGGTCGGGTTGTCGATGTGGTTAGCGCAGCTTGTTTCACTCCGGACTGAGCGTTCCGTGCCATGCGTCGGATACTCGTCGACATGATTAGCAAGCTTACTTGTTGACGTGTTACTGTGTTTATGTGTGACGTCACCTTCATCGACACCAAGACGTTCAACAACAAACGAAAGTCAAAAATTAGATAATTTTTTTGTAGAACTCGATAGACTCTTATAAAACACAAAACATTTTCAAGTTTTGAACGATATCGATATTGTACGTTAAGATAATATATAGGACACATGTTTATCTCACACAGGAAATATGACAATCACAAATGGGGATTATAGAAAACAAATTTTAACTGCCAATTGCGATCTTGAACATTCGTTCCTTGTTAAACTTCTTGTAGGCCTAACATTTAAAATATTTTTTTATTTTGTGTTCTAATAATTTTAAAGAACACTGACATTGATGATGATGATGATAGTTGTGATGATGCACTCTTGACTAACTGTTAATTGGTTTGACCTACTACCTATTTTTAGTATTTTATGTCTCAAGTAAAAGATAATTTGTGTAAAAATGCACTCGAAATGTATTTTGGAGCTGTATTATGTCAATTATGTAACAGATGAAACGATATTATGTTTCCAATTATCTACAGCAGAGCTCGTTACGATCTTTGGAATACCTCATTATTACAACTTTAATTAATGTTTAAATCCAAATTATAAACGGGTTTTGATAACCTAGTTTCTAAAACGATAAAACACTTTTTATTCCCCGATTATATTTCACTGCAGTGCAAATAATTAATTGCTTTAAAATCCAATGAAAATCGCTTGTCTATAGGTATTTGTCTCCGATATCTGATTTCTCCGCAAACTGTGTTCAGAATTCCCTTCAACGACCCATTATACTCCCGCCTAAATTATAGCTATAAACAATAAACCTATTACGCCCTCAAAATAACTAGGCTCCCACCCCAGGGATTCATTTCCCTATACCTCGCAAAGACTTTCTACGTGCCACCGATAAATTTAGCTATAGTTCAGCTCGCACAAATGACGCCACTACTATAACCATAAATATAGGATGTGCCTTAAGATCAAATTGGTATAATGAAGTAGACGTGAAATACGAAGCTTGTTAATGTTTCTATTTCTCTCTGGATCGATTTGTACATTATTCGAAAGTGCAAATGTATCAACGTGTAATATGTTACATGGCTAGCATGACGTCACGACGTCTCGTCGTACGTGTACACGTATAAGATGTTACATGGCTAACATGACGTCACGACGTCTCGTCGTACGTATACACGTATAAGATGTTACATGGCTAACATGACGTCACGACGTCTCGTCGTACGTATACACGTATAAGATGTTGCATGGCTAACATGACGTCGTATACACGTATAAGATGTTACATGGCTAACATGACGTCGTATACACGTATAAGATGTTACATGGCTAACATGACGTCACGACGTCTCGTCGTACGTATACACGTGTAAGATGTTACATGGCTAACATGACGTCACGACGTCTCGTCGTACGTATACACGTATAAGATGTTGCATGGCTAACATGACGTCGTATACACGTATAAGATGTTGCATGGCTAACATGACGTCGTATACACGTATAAGATGTTGCATGGCTAACATGACGTCGTATACACGTATAAGATGTTACATGGCTAACATGACGTCGTATACACGTATAAGATGTTACATGGCTAACATGACGTCACGACGTCTCGTCGTACGTATACACGTATAAGATGTTACACGGCTAACATGACGTCACGACGTCTCGTCGTACGTATACACGTATAAGATGTTACACGGCTAACATGACGTCACGACGTCTCGTCGTACGTATACACGTATATGATGTTACACGGCTAGCATGACGTCACGACGTCTCGTCGTACGTATACACGTATAAGATGTTGCATGGCTAACATGACGTCACGACGTCTCGTCGTACGTATACACGTATAAGATGTTACACGGCTAACATGACGTCACGACGTCTCGTCGTACGTATACACGTGTAAGATGTTACATGGCTAGCATGACGTCACGACGTCTTGTCGTACGTATACACGTATAAGATGTTACACGGCTAACATGACGTCACGACGTCTCGTCGTACGTATACACGTATAAGATGTTACACGGCTAACATGACGTCACGACGTCTCGTCGTACGTATACACGTGTAAGATGTTGCATGGCTAGCATGACGTCACGACGTCTCGTCGTACGTATACACGTATAAGATGTTACACGGCTAACATGACGTCACGACGTCTCGTCGTACGTATACACGTATAAGATGTTACATGGCTAACATGACGTCGTATACACGTATAAGATGTTGCATGGCTAACATGACGTCACGACGTCTCGTCGTACGTATACACGTATAAGATGTTACATGGCTAACATGACGTCACGACGTCTCGTCGTACGTATACACGTGTAAGATGTTACACGGCTAACATGACGTCACGACGTCTCGTCGTACGTATACACGTATAAGATGTTACATGGCTAACATGACGTCGTATACACGTATAAGATGTTGCATGGCTAACATGACGTCACGACGTCTCGTCGTACGTATACACGTATAAGATGTTACACGGCTAACATGACGTCACGACGTCTCGTCGTACGTATACACGTATGAGATGTTACACGGCTAACATGACGTCACGACGTCTCGTCGTACGTATACACGTGTAAGATGTTACATGGCTAGCATGACGTCACGACGTCTCGTCGTACGTATACACGTGTAAGATGTTACATGGCTAACATGACGTCACGACGTCTCGTCGTACGTATACACGTATAATATGTTACACGGCTAACATGACGTCACGACGTCTCGTCGTACGTGTACACGTGTAAGATGTTACATGGCTAGCATGACGTCACGACGTCTCGTCGTACGTATACACGTATAAGATGTTGCATGGCTAACATGACGTCGTATACACGTATAAGATGTTGCATGGCTAACATGACGTCGTATACACGTATAAGATGTTGCATGGCTAACATGACGTCGTATACACGTATAAGATGTTACATGGCTAACATGACGTCACGACGTCTCGTCGTACGTATACACGTATAAGATGTTACATGGCTAACATGACGTCACGACGTCTCGTCGTACGTATACACGTATAAGATGTTACACGGCTAACATGACGTCACGACGTCTCGTCGTACGTATACACGTGTAAGATGTTACATGGCTAACATGACGTCACGACGTCTCGTCGTACGTATACACGTATAAGATGTTGCATGGCTAACATGACGTCACGACGTCTCGTCGTACGTATACACGTATAAGATGTTACACGGCTAACATGACGTCACGACGTCTCGTCGTACGTATACACGTATAAGATGTTGCATGGCTAACATGACGTCACGACGTCTCGTCGTACGTATACACGTATAAGATGTCACATGGCTAACATGACGTCACGACGTCTCGTCGTACGTATACACGTGTAAGATGTTACATGGCTAACATGACGTCACGACGTCTCGTCGTACGTATACACGTGTAAGATGTTACATGGCTAGCATGACGTCACGACGTCTCGTCGTACGTATACACGTGTAAGATGTTACATGGCTAGCATGACGTCACGACGTCTCGTCGTACGTATACACGTGTAAGATGTTACATGGCTAACATGACGTCACGACGTCTCGTCGTACGTATACACGTATAAGATGTTGCATGGCTAACATGACGTCACGACGTCTCGTCGTACGTATACACGTATAAGATGTTACATGGCTAGCATGACGTCACTACGTCTCGTCGCACGTATACACGTATAAGATGTTACATGGCTAACATGACGTCACGACGGTTCGTCGTACGTATACACGTGTAAGATGTTGCATGGCTAACATGACGTCACGACGTCTCGTCGTACGTGTACACGTATAAGATGTTGCATGGCTAACATGACGTCACGACGTCTCGTCGTACGTATACACGTGTAAGATGTTGCATGGCTAACATGACGTCACGACGTCTCGTCGTACGTGTACACGTATAAGATGTTGCATGGCTAACATGACGTCACGACGTCTCGTCGTACGTGTACACGTATAAGATGTTACACGGCTAACATGACGTCACGACGTCTCGTCGTACGTGTACACGTATAAGATGTTACATGGCTAACATGACGTCACGACGTCTCGTCGTACGTATACACGTATAAGATGTTACATGGCTAACATGACGTCACGACGTCTCGTCGTACGTATACACGTATAAGATGTTACATGGCTAACATGACGTCACGACGTCTCGTCGTACGTATACGAGGGTGCAGAGTATTGTCAATTACCAGCCAAGTGCGCTTTGTATGCGCAATTAGAAGCAGCCTTAGGGGGTTATGTACAAAGCCAAGTTGGTTTATTTAGTTGATAAGCTCATGAAACAAGCGCAATATTCATCACTGAAAACCAGTTAAAATGATTGAGCCAACAGACAATGAAACGCAAGTTATTATTGTGTGCTCTATTTTAATTCTAATCGATTATTCGGTTATGTATTCATTTCTTCAGATGCTTCTTACATTTTGATATTCTAGTTTACAATTTCAATTTTAATTATTATTTCAGTTTTGAGATTACACTTTTTAAAATCTATTGATTAACTTACTATGATTAAATCGATTTCAAATTATAGTATTTAGCAAGCTAGTAGAGAAAATAAACATATTATGTGTGTTACATCAGTATTTTACCTTTCAGCAGCCATACAATTGCCAAACCACAGCAGCCACACCAGCACCAGTACAGCCACCACCAGCCAGAAACACCTGTGATTTGCAGGAATGTCTTAATTTAAGTCCCCCGCTGAAGATCAATCTTGTTCCTGAGTGGGTATACTAAAAGTATGAACTTATTTCATTTTATTTTATGTTATACTCGGGGTTTTCACTTGCAATCTTTTCCGCTGTAATGTGCGAAATGGATCAGCATAAAACTATCTTAATGTTATGCCAAAGTTCAACCAAACACAAATAATGGGAAGCTTAATAACACTCTCTTTTAGTCCTACTCTTTCTATTTCTTTTAATGGATATTTCAGATATTGAGTAATGGAAGAGCTACAAAAAGAAATGTATCGTGCTATCGCCAACTAACATGAAAATATTCTCCTTAGTGAAGAACAAATGCTTTCTGTTCGACTAGCGCATGGCATCGTTATTCTGTGACTTCTATTGCAGTCGGTCGTTCGTTACGTGTGTTGCCCGGGGCATCGCACGTGTTTCTATGGCTGTCGTGCTGTTCATGCGGTTCATGCTGTTCATGCTGTTCATGCAAGCTACTTCCCTCGCTTCCAATAAAAGCCCAAGACAGAGATGTACCAAACTTCAAATGAATGTCTATATTTCATAGAAACGCAAATTTCATATGGTTAAAATAACCAACGTCTAGAGATAAAACTTCAGTTTTAGTACGTTCCATGTGAACTTATAATACTAAGTTGCCGGTCTAAATGTGGGGGAAGTCGTAAAATAACTTCCATTGTTGAGATAGCTCAGTCCACTACTGAATTAAATGCAAAGAACTTTAGATCGATAAATGCAAAGGACTTGTAAGCCCCCCTCCACTAGATAGTCATATGCAAACAACGCTCATTACTGCTTGGAGGGACTTTGATACAATCTCGAACTCGCAATATGCTGGGATTTCAGATTCTCCCGGCTTGGTAATCGTCAATTCTAGGGCAGTAATTAAATTATCTCGTCGATATAACGGCTCCTGTTTTCTACGTAGCAGCTTAGCAGAGATCCCTAAAGGATGTTTGTACGAATATCTCTTGGACATGATTCAAGGAATATTGAAATTACGTTATTATTAATTTCCAGTTGTGGGAAGCTGGGAGGGTGATAGAAAGTTAATTATGCCCCAACACATAATGTCTATCATCGTAATAAAATAATAAATAACATATACAAGTATAAAAAATATTACAAAATATTCAACAAAATATAAAATACTGTTTATGAACATAACAAAAGTAATATGGAAAAGCACATACTATTTTACAAAATATACAAACAAATAATGAACAAGTTAGACTAACACAAATTATATTCTAGAGAAAAAAAATTAAATAATGAAGAAATAGAAATTATAAAAAATAGAGCGAATTAATTACACTTTTAAATTTTGAATTAGGTAGAGCTTGAATTTCCCGTCAGGGAGAAGTTCCAAGTTATCGTGCGTACACGAGCACAGCTGTTGAGCGATTTAAGGAATCTTGACCGATTGATAGGTTTTTATTAATCTCAAAAGTGACCAACGGAATCGAACTGGGTACAAAACACCTCCCCAAGACAGTCATCGAAATGAACTCACAGCTTGCCTACTTGAATTCACTACGTACACATGTGCTACGTACACACCCTTGTCCGGTGTCGGTGTGGTAAGTTCTTGAAAACGCCAAGTGGACTCACTAGGTATGGCATAAGTCCGACGGAGCCAGCGAGCTGTTCTATTGATCATGAATGTATAACTGGGCACCATGTTACTTACACACATAAACGGAGTTGTGTGTAATGGTTGGAATGGTCTATTGGGGAGATGTTGGATCTCATCCGTATCCAAAACGCTCGATCAAGTCCCCACGCGGCGAATTATGTAATCAGAGATGCGGTTTGAGGGTATATGCGAGGGTGTACAGTTAACACAGCAATGGAGGTTGGCGGACTAACTCAACTGGTTTTGATTATCGCCGTCTAGTTTTGATAGGAGCAAGATGTGTGTTAGCACATTATTAGGCTCGTTAATTTCCATTCATGCCACTGCGAAATTAAAAATAAATTTAATAATGTTTGACTAGTCTAATGGACCTGGGAAGTACACATTGAGCTATTTGACATGATCTTGTATATAAATAAAATATTACTCTAGACAACAAACTCGGGAATAGAAAGCATAAAAACCTATATAACGTAAAACGCACATAAGATACTTTGGTAGGACGTTTGAACTATAGCTACAAGCGAAAATAAATATTCTCAATCATAGGGTAAAAACTTGTTTGTTGTTTTAGTGTTTGGAGTGTATATCGCAGTGATGAAGTAATTCAGAGATCAAAGCTTTACTATTGTATTTAAATATTTCATATTTATTTTCATTTTATTTTGTATTATTATGCTATTTAATACACTATATATATAAATGTATATTATGAAATATATACAAATAAACTTCCTTACTAACTGATTAGACAAGAGTGGGACCAAGAGAGGCTACTCTAGTTGGATGTGATGCAGCGGGGAGGGGGGGGGGGGGGGGCGTCTTTGCGTCACAAAGGTACGTCCAACAAGAAAGCGGATTTATGTGACGGAAATGAGAGTGAGAGGAAAGTGAGCAAAACGAAGTCGAGTAACGCTGAATACATGCACGAGTCTCATCCTCGTCACCTGTAAGTACCCCCCCCCCCCCCCCCCCTACTTACAGGTATGTTGCCGGCACCGAGGCAGGCACTCACCTCGGCAAGGAGAACGAAGAAACACTTGCGTCACTCTCAAAGGAAAGGGAATGCTTATACAGTCTGAAGACAGAAGCTGAGTAAAATGTGGGAGAAAGTCCTTCTCGTCTCTCTCTCTAGATTGGCTTGAATTCATTGACCATTTCACTCTGGGGAACAGAATCACTGTTTACTCAATGAATGTTTATCTTGAATTATTTCAAGATAAGAATTGTATTTCCTGTAATGTATAATTGTCTACCGTTGTATATGTATGGGAAGGACAATATGATTCACAAGAGACAACGTACAATCGTGTATATTTACTAGAGATATATACAAATTTATATTTAATAAACAAAGTTACATCCTGTCATACCAACGATCAGTCTTCGTCTGCATATAGGTTGATCAGTCTTAACGATTATTAAGTCGCGGACCGCGGTAGTGTTGAATTGAGTATTATATTGAAATACGTTTTGTTTTGAGGGAAGAAATAACCTCCTCTTTTGCTCAAAATGCGACTCAAATGAAGATATTCTGATTCGATGCGAAAAAATTTACTTTCCAGTTATAATGGATTTTGTCTTTATTTTCCTTACATTGGTTTGAAACAGTTATTTGTTAAAATATTTTTATTTTTTCGAAGACTTCTATTATGAAAAAATTATTAAGTGTTACTTTTAGATCACTTTTGGAGAAAATTTGTTGAAGATAAAACCGAATACTAAAATATCTTCTTTCACTCCTCGCAGCTTACGGGGACAGGCGAGTCGAACTATTAAACAGCGAAACATCATTATTATTTTGCAGTATCTTGAGAATCTTATACACAATATGAAAAAGTGGTTAATAGCCAACGTTTAATTTCATATGATCTATAAGCTGGACTTACAATATTTCAAATATTGCAATCCTTATGATTGTCATTTTGGAAATCAATTACAGTTATAAATTATTCCATTAGCTTCCAAAATAAGATCTGTATTAGAATATTTGAAACCATTTCAATCCATTACCTTACGAAGCCATGTGTTGGCTATTATTTGCTCTTTTTTAATGTTCGTTATTAACTTTTTATTCGCGTTTTGAATATTATGTCGCGTTATCAAGATATTACAAAACACATTTATTTTGCTTGGTTTAATAGTTGGCTTCTCATTTCCCCTCAAAGATTTAGCCGTGGATAAAGCAACCAAGATCGAACTGTTCTCTGTTCCAAGATCGTCGCTTTCGTTAATATAATGAAAGACGAACTAGCGCCGGATAAGTGTTATATTAAAGGAATACCTACCTTAATGTTTTAATAATAGGAAATTAAATATAAAAGTAATTAGTTTTCTATTACCCTTCCTGTGTTATCATTATCATCATCATCTTCTGTGTTCGCTGACTAGATAATATAGACAGCCTTTGTCCATGGACTGGAATGCGTGATATTGTCCAATTACTCTTAGTTTAATTTTATGGTGCATGTTTCACATGAAGTTACATCACAACATCCTTTTATTCGCTTCGCCAAATTCGAATTGAATGTACTTCAATTTGATTGTGTTTTACATCGGAAACATGTATGCACTTTATGTGACCTCAGTACGCCCTCTATGTTCTGCTACCTCTGCCAACCGGGATCCTGACGTTGGAATCATCTTATGTATGTCTGCGTTCATATTTCATACATGGGTTTTCTAAATGTCACCCAGTATAACATTTTGGGAATGAAAATCGAAATAAAAAATCAACACGTGTTCAAACTCTTCTGAGTTTCCATTCGCTTTTGTGTCGACCGTCTTTGCGGCAAAAAGTATGTTCATATTTTAGCAATTTCACGTTGCAAATAGCGAAACTAGTGGCAAGGCAAAACGAAGACTAGCTCATTCCTCGCAGATCGTGTCTTGTTTTTATTTCCATATTCCATATTGTATTCTGCCGTATGCACAGTTGCACCCGCCTCAGGTGATGTTTCTTTGCCAGGTTTTTCTTCCTAGGTTTCCTAAACTGGGATTAAATCGAGGTCACCCTGCCCTCGCATCACTCATAGATAATATCACGATAATCTATCTTTCTAAACGAATATCCTTTCTAGTCTCCAGTGCGACAGATGATTAAGTATCTGCATGTAAAGCAGGATCCCGCCGGTTCAAATACGACCTATCGCAAGTAAACTTACGACAAAATCAGGTTCGTGGACCAATCGATACCTATATGTTACCTGTTTCGATTATGTTAAATAAAAAAAAATGGGAATAAAATTAATTAATATAGTAAGAATTTCTAATAACAATTTTATTAATATCACATTTTTGGCTTTCAGCGCCCGAAAGAATGTTATAAAACAACTCAATCTTCTTCGGGACATTTTGCCACTTCGGCCCTTAAATGTTTATTCGATCGTTCAACCCAAACGTCTTTCAAAATATGTATTATTTCTGACAGAATCAAACTCATTTTGAGCTGAAACGCCGGCGATTGTTAAACAATGCGTCTAAAATGTTCCAAGCTACACTTAATTTGTATATCACAATTACAATGTTCATAACAACGTATTTTTGGACACATTGCATTGACCCATAAAAATGACAGGTTTCAGACATTAATGCTCTCTAATGTAAACCATTACATTTAAAATTACTCAATTGAAAATGCATGTACAAACAGTTTAGCTTGTCACTGTATTCTACACAATGAGTATTAAAAAAATGCATTACAATTTTGAAATTAAACGCACGTATCACAATCATGTAACATGCTCAACTTTTGACTGAATAAAAAAATAATTACAATAACGAGGCAACGACAAGGACGACGTTGATAGTAATAACCTCACCTTGTAATATTATTGTACTAGCGATTTATACTCGGTGGGGGAAAAAATGTGGCGTTCTTCACACGACGATTTATCCACCTTCGTCAACGTCTGCCTAACGTGTCGGGTAGCAATCTGGGCGTTATAAATTGAGCGAGTATACTGAATAGCTCAAAGTTCAGCTTGCTACATGACAGTGTACTAAGCGAGAGTGCGAGCGAGAGAGAGCGCAACGAAGGAAAGTGACGAGAGGGTGACAATAGTAGATCAAGTCTGAAAGGGTGTTGGTATTGGAAACGGCAGCGGCAACGTCGCTACCCACCAAGCTCACCGGAAACGTATGTCACGCCGTTTGAGACGACGAAACTGTCACCCAAGGAAATTTAACTAAACCTACGTACATTTTACTCACACGTTAATTTTAATTGTCTCATTCACTTAATTGTTTAGATTTTATTTCACAGTTTAACCACGGTTTAATTAAGACTCGAGGTCGTAGCTGTTCGAGTTACGACTCAACTTGGGATTAAGTTACAAGCCTACATTCGTGAATCGTGAAGGTTCTCGTTCACAAACTATACTCTAATCCTGTTCCCACATCGCAGGCGCATGTGAGCTCTCTAATCCTGTTCCCATATCGTAGGCGTACCTCAGGGCGTTCTCTAATCCTGTTCCCACATCGTAAGCACCGCTAAAGCTCTCTTATTCTGTTTTCACATCGCACATGTAAACTCTCTTATCCTGTTCCCACATCGTACTCATATTCAAGTATTCTTATTGTTACGTCGTACAGGCGCACCTGAGTCTCTCAAGTCATGTTCCCACATTGCAAGAGCACTCAGTAATATTCTTGTTTAAGTGCATTTGAATGCTGAATTTGCACCAAACGCCAACTGAAACATTGTACCAATGAACTACCAATCACAATTGGGGCCTCCGTTATGGCCACCATGAGCATTATGTGAATACCCCCTATCCATTGAAGACAGATTTATTGTAGCAACATAATGTTGACAGAAGTTAAGTGCATAATGAGTGCTACAGCCAAAGATATACATATTTACAACAAATATAATCTGAGAACTGTTGTTTTGTCCTGGTGATGCTGTGTATAATGGCGAAAGAAGTCGATATGAAACTGCCATAAGTCACTTCGTAACTGCCTATGACATGGGATGATTCTCGTTAATGGCCTCTTTATTGGCGTCGAAGGAACCATTCTTGCTTTTATCGTACAGTTCAAGCTGCAGTGTTAACCTCGGAATAGATCTTTTGCGCTGGCTTGCGTTGAAAGGATCCACATTAGTTTTAGAAAAACCATTCACTGAATATATCGTAGAGAATATGTTGTAATAATTTCATTCTAGCTAATCAGATTTAGTTGATCACTATTCGATTATCTGCTGTAATTGTATGATTAATTTAATCGTCAATTGCAAAGTTTCGGTTATTTCAATGTTTGAAATGGCGATTCAAAAAATGATGACTAATTAATGGCGTTTTCCAGTGGACCGCACTCAGTACGAACTAGTGCGTCTATTGTATTGTTATGTATTGGTATTTTAATTGTTGAAGGCCAGTGCAGCCATTGAAAACGACATAAGATGTAAGATGGAACGTTTCATGAGAAAAAGTATGTATAGGTATTTGCTTTAAGAAATTGTTTACTACACATTTGTGTAAAATGAATATAAAATGAATAAGTTACACTTGTCTCACTACCACAGTGTTCTCTATCACTTAACTTATTACTTTATCTTCGCTTGTAGAGCTTCAAACGGAATTTTGAAATGAGTTCACTTTCGACTTGTTGACTCTGAAGGAGTCAGATTTACAAATGTTTGCGTTTACTATCGTGAGACCGTCTCTCAACCTATGGGTTTATGAGTGACAGAACTTCAAAAGCTACATTTATTTACTCGATGTGTGTTCTTAAAGCTGACCTTACAACGCCTGCAGTTGCCTGCGTTTGTTTTAAGGAGCTCTTAAGAGATAACTGACTGGTGCCCTTATGTGTTTAAAACCCCTTGGGAAATTATTACAGGGAATAAAAATGCCATGACTTGCATGTCAACAACGTTGTAATGGAGACTTTACTTACCGAAGTGTGTTATGAACTGATCCCTAACGAAGGTACTATACACAATTTGTGGTTTCTGGAAAATGTAGTAAATCTTAGCTAGACTTTGTTATTTCCCATTCAACAGATTTGTCAGTGGCTTCCTTGCAAAGAAGTCCACGCAAGAACGGTTAGAGATTTAGGTAGTAAGCAGGAGCTAATTCTTTTTCTCGAGTGGATGTTTTCCAGTTTGCTTGGCCAAATTGCGTCATATTTGAATGGTAGAAGTAATAGCTTGTCCTAATGGTGGAGGTGCCGGGTCACGCATCTTGTAACGTGACGTCACAGCTACGTTAAATAAATAAAATAAATAAATAAATTCACATTTAGTGTCTACCCACTCAGCAACTAAACTGATTTGCAGTGGGGGACTTTAATTTAACGTGACTACACCAATCCTGTAGGCTTCGAACACCATCGACGAGTGAGCGATAACCAATCAAAGATCGATATTTCAAATACGAAACATATATGAATCAGTGATTGGACAGTGCGAACACCTGCGGACAAATGTCAGAATCAACAAGGCCGATTCAGAACAACTTTGAATTTAATGAGTGCTTCGTTGCTAGGAAATCAACTGAATTAGAAAACAATCATTGAGTTGCACCAACTTGAATATTATTTTTAACCGTCGTTTAATAACATGAGTAATGATGCTACACTACGGAAATACTAACGTTATAACTAGTTGTATTGGCGGAAGATGAACTTTTTGAGCCGTTATTTGTACAATCAATACATAACTCATGTAATTTTCTTTCAGAACGCCAGGTTATGGTTATTTAAGCCTCATTAGGTCTTTCTATAGCAGACTTTATGTTCACGAAAAATTTCAAGTGAACCCGCTTATCTGACTATACTAGGATGAAAAGATTACCGACAGAAAAAACAAGCAATGCCAACTGTCCGTTGATGAATAAAAACTTCACTCATTCTGAATGGTCGTAATACGAAGGTTGTATGGTTAAATCCATTAACATTTTGTAATGAATACTGAATGGATGATTGCCTAATCTTTCAAAACATTTTATAACCTCAACGAACAAATTTAATAAAATGGTCAATCATTTAGTCTGCAAACTATCCCTTTTGGCTGCTCTTTGAATTTAAAGTAATTCAAAATACAATTTTTGTATACAATAAAAATTCATTGAAACAGAAAATATGTTATGCGTTTAATTTAAAAAGGTTGTTTCAATTTGTCTAAAAAGTTACTAATTATCAACAGTCATTATTCGGCTGACGTGCTACGTTTTTGTATCCTCGCTTTCTCGATGAAAGTATTTATCGATTCTCCATCATTTCACGCCTATTTCACATCACTGAGCTCAGCTTAAAACTTATTCAATTTTCGATGAGTTGGGACAAAGTTTGTTTAAGATTTAAGATAACCTCAAAACGTAATTAACGAAAACAATAAGCCCTTGAAACTGAGACGACGAAGAGGATTGTTAGTTTTGTGGGTTTGTCTCCCGCTTCCGAGACATACGGTCACTGACTAGAGGCTCACTATGATCCTCCGTTAAGTCGTCACGTTATTTGAAACCACCACCACTATATTAACTTATTTTAGTTTTCCAGCAAATTATCCCAATTATCCCAGCAAATTATTGTGTGTTTGAATTGTTATTGACTTGAACAAAACAAATTCAGATTTCATACCGCATGTCTTTTTATGAAGGCACCCACACTTTTAAGCGGATTAGCTTTGTGTTACAGTTTTAAAAAGGCGGAGATTATATACCCTGGGGAATTGATGTTAATCAATACGGTTCACAATTCAAGCAAAAAATAATGGCTTTAATCTGATAAACTTTTGAATCGAGAGATAAAAATAAAGCCTGCCAATTCGGAGCAGCAGTAAAAATGTGTCTTGTTGTAACCAAGAACCATACAGCTTTCCTCTGTTTAACTGTTCGAGGAAGGGAACTGAGTAGCATCAGCCTTAGTGCTCAACATCTTGTGTAGATAGATATGTTTGAAATATGCTAATGCGAGTGAAACGGTTGGTATCCCGCAATGATTATGACACAAAAATAAACTGAACTTTTAAGTAAGAAAGTTTTTCGGGCACACATTTTTATGGGGGGTTTGAGCACAAACTACGAGTAAATGGGTCTTGAGGAAACTGATGTACATGTACATAACCAGTCGTGCCTCGTGAGAGAATACTGTTCAACGAATACGTTCAGTATTGAACTGTTATAACAAAGCATTGAATCGCAATAGGCTGCAAGTAAAGTAGTGGTCTACGGAGAGGTCTGAATACTGTTCAACGAATACGTTCAGTATCGAACTGTAATAACAAAGCATTGAATCGCAATAGGCTACAAGTAAAGTTATGGTCTACGAAGAGGTCTGAATACTGTTCAACGAATACGTTCAGTATTGAACTGTAATAACAAAGCATTGAATCGCAATAGGCTGCAAGTAAAGTTATGGTCTACGGAGAGGTCTGAATACTGTTCAACGAATACGTTCAGTATTGAACTTTAATAACAAAGCATTGAATCGCAATAGGCTGCAAGTAAAGTAGTGGTCTACGGAGAGGTCTGAATACTGTTCAACGAATACGTTCAGTATCGAACTGTTATAAAAAAGCATTGAATCGCAATAGGCTGCAAGTAAAGTTATTGGTCTACGGTGAGGTCTGAATACTGTTCAACGAATACCTTCAGTATTGAACTGTAATAACAAAGCATTGAATCATAATAGGCTGCAAGTAAAGTTATGGTCTACGGAGAGGTCTGTTTAATCAAGAAAAATAAATTATTGTCGCTTTCCAAACACAAACATTTTTCAAAAACTTTTCTTAAATAGTTTTATAACAGTATATGTTTTGGGTTTGAAAACATCTACAAAACATGTTTTATTGTACATATGGATTAAACTTAACTTAGCCTACGTAATTAATGTATAGGTATACAGTAACACAACTATGCAGCGTTATGTGGGCCTGTAAAGCTAAAGCTGGCTAACAGAAATATTTATGTATTAAAAAGCATGACCTTTAATAAAGTAAGGTACTAATTAAGTAATAACGTAACGTAACGTAACGTGACGTAACAAACGTTGTGTAATTATGTAACGTAAGTATTATACGCCTTCATTTGGCATTAAAGGATACAGCGAACACCCATTCCGTGTTATTAAAGTGGATACGAACATTGGTCTTGGTAAATGTTTGCCCTGAATCGACACACTGCTCTGAATTCTGCTGTAATTGCACGGCATTGTATTATACTCTCAAAGGTACGATCGCTTTATTTATTCCGTTTAACTTGGAAACCACGCACAATCCATGCAAAAACACAACACTCCCATTAGTAAAGAAATATTAGCGTAATTACTTTATGCTTCTAGTAGGCGTATTGGAAACCTAAAGCAGTGCTGGTGTAATACAACTAAATAAAGATATATTCCACCCTTCTGCTCCCCCATTTCCATACCATTGTCCATTTAACCGCCATTAATATTATATTCTATAGACAGACTTTGGGCGAAGCAAACTTACAACAGTGTGCTTAACTTCTGCAATTAAAATTATCTTGTTAAAGAACATTTATTGGAAAACGTAATGTTTCTCAAAGCTTACCTCGTTAAAGTCGACCGTACTCACAGAGAGGTATATGAACCATTTCAACTAAATGCTCTACTGACGAAAATCAAACGAAAATCCACACGATGTCTAATCCGTTCCGATCTGGGTTAACGTTGTGGTTATTGAAATATGATTGCGCTAAGTTCTCAGCCCTTTGATGTGCAGAATATTCACAGTCCGTAAAACGCCATTAATACATTCAAGGCAATTTAGTCTTTCAGTGATCATGAATCAGTTGAGATTCAACGTTACGATATTTTGCTTGATTTGAAATAAACTCATGAACACATTGCAAAGAAATAAAAACATATTTCTAAGTTCAGTAATATTCAAATATTGAATTTATTATTTTTGTGGCACTGCTGCATTTGTAATAATAATATGTTCTGCTTATGTTACTTTTTTAAATTGGTATAAGAGTTGCAAACAAGTTCGACTGTAGCCTATCTTGTGCCGATTGCAGACCTACTGTGTAAGATGTTTTAGTAGCCACAACAACTTGAACAAGTCTTTGGAGAGATCATACCTGGTAGAAACGTATAATACCAGTTTCGCCATAGTAATACTTTTAGATGCATTAATATGTAAATCGCGATAAGACAGTCTTAAAATGTCCCACTGAATTCTTAGCCCTAGTCTAAAAATTTAATCACGGACAAAAGATGGAAAATGAGTCCTACGACTTAGCGACGGTCCAAATTTTATTCTCTGCCGAAATTTCCTGGCGGCTCGTCGATGCCTCCGATAATTTTTTTTGCCCTGGACTATAATGTTGTTGGCATCTTCATAAAGTATGGCATCTTTGTCTGTGGTAGCGAATACAATGACATATGGTTAATACGTTCCTTACATACAAAAAATTACCTTTAACAGAGTAAGTATAGTACATGCGCGCCTCTCCTTAGTGTCAATAATGTGTTTTCCTTCTCTACACAATTCTCACTAATTTCTGTTTATGATTTTCTATTGACTAATTTAACAAACGTCACGTTTTGTCACAGTTTCAAACAACCAATGTGACTATAGATGTGACTATCACACCGTGACTCCAATGTGATAAATATCGCAATACATATCGAAAATCTATTTTCAACTTTGCATTTACACTGACGGAAAAATATTGGCGGTGGTCAAAATTCAGTTCATAATACCCGTTCACAATTTAGCCCTGGACAAAATTTTAGTCCCATGCTAAATTTACACCTATCTGGACGATGCTCAGCGGCGCATTATAAGACCGGGCCTAAAGTATAGAATACTTGTCCCGAAACAACATATTATTCTTCCTACATAGATGAGTGGTACTTGGCCAAACGGTGAGCCCCAGTTTTGAATATTTTAAATACCGATCGCTGATAGGCCGCACAAAGTCGTCCGCTCTGTAACATTGTTTTGGGACAAGTCTGAAGGTAATGTAGACTTGTGTACATAACCTTGAAGGTAGAAAGTACCTCCAAGTCAGTCGGTTTATAAACTGAAGACGAAGCACTGACTATAACTCATTCTTTATATTGATCAAATCGTTCTAGGCCATTTTAGAACCTGTCTGACGCACATATTACTAACTTAGACTTTCGAAAATGTATTTCTTTTTGAAAGTTATATCAAACAGATGTCTCCGTCCTCTTATATTGATGTACTATCAAAGAAAACTTTACCCTCCGCCCCAATTTAAATGTGTTTACATGAGTCAAACAGCCTTTAGATTATTTATGTCAAATATCATAATTTGAGAATAAACAAAGCAATTTTCCAGAACATTTTGGTTGAGGCGTATGCTACTTATTATAATGGTTAATGGAAAGAATACGACAAACAGTAACCCCCAAACTACGTACTTATTTGGTGGCACTATATGACTGGAAGTTTTTAACAAGTTAATCATAAATATCGTTCTCTACCATTTGTTTTGCTGGACGATGCGGATATTGTATTTGTACCGGTCATACATTGTACACTCCCAGATATTTAACGTAACTTATACAAAACAATACAAAAAAAGAGATATACAACCAGGAAGATTAGAATAACTTTAATGTGAGTAAAACAATAGTTAAATTATTTTATGAATTGTAAGGCATGATCGTTTACCTGATTGGCATTAGAAATTCCTGCAATATCTGTCGTATTTCTCCAAGTTATCCTTGGCTGGCACTGAGATTCAATTGTCTCATTGTCTTGCAGGTGTCCTGGGTCCGTCATAGAGACATCCACCTGCTGACAGTGGGCCGGTACACGTACACATCATACACTGAGTCTAGTGTGACATAACACGTGTCTCTGTCTTGCAGGTGTCCTGGGTCCGCCATAGAGACATCCACCTGCTGACAGTGGGCCGGTACACGTACACATCATACACTGAGTCTAGTGTGACATAACACGTGTCTCTGTCTTGCAGGTGTCCTGGGTCCGCCATAGAGACATCCACCTGCTGACAGTGGGCCGGTACACGTACACATCATGCACTGAGTCTAGTGTGACATAACACGTGTCTCTGTCTTGCAGGTGTCCTGGGTCCGTCATAGAGACATCCACCTGCTGACAGTGGGCCGGTACACGTACACATCATGCACTGAGTCTAGTGTGACATAACACGTGTCTCTGTCTTGCAGGTGTCCTGGGTCCGTCATAGAGACATCCACCTGCTGACAGTGGGCCGGTACACGTACACATCGGACCAACGCTTTCAGTCTATCCACTCTCCTCAGACAGAGGACTGGATGCTGCAGATCCGCTACCCCCAGCGCAGGGACTCGGGGGTGTACGAGTGCCAAGTGAGCACAACACCACCTATCGGCCACGCCATGCACCTCTCCGTCGTCGGTGAGTACAGACGCGTTACAATATTTATCTGGTATTATCTGCTATGACGCTGGGATTGATTGGATGATACAATATTCAAGAGACACTTATGTGAGTTGTGTTTGTTCATGTGGAGGGAGATTTGGATTTTTGGATACATCCGCACGGAATTTGTATTTGTATTTATTAGTATTTCAAAGATTAAAAAGATGTATTTATTTTTACAAACTGTGTACAAGTAGACGCTGGTAAAATTACATTACAGAATTCAATTAATTTAATTGGTTATGGGATCCTTCAGTAGGACTCATGAATTTATATTTTCTGCACAGTCTCTTCAGAGAGCTTGTTCCGTTTATTTATTTAGTTTCTACGTATACATACATTAGTATTGTGCGTATCGTCATACACAACGGAGTACAGAAGCTGCATGCACATCGTATACAACGGGGCTTTTGTCAGAATAACCATCCATTCGGGGTCTCTGTTCACAGAACGTACATATTCAGTTTTTATGCTGGTTTGCCATAGAAACAACCATAGTAATAATCACTGGCTGAAAGTTTATCCCGACTCAAATTCTTCTCGTCTCACCTAAGTAATCCCTATTTTGAAGTGTAATTAAAATGAGTTGGCTGAAAGTTGGATTGGTATCGGATAGATACTAGAACATTCGCGTAGTAATCCCATATTTTGCATTGGAACAACGGGATTACTTAGAGGTTTAATTGGATGGATATTGGTGCACAGCTTAGTTAGGCAATTATCATAGATTCAGCTTGAAGAGTGCGAGAATTCAGCACGGGAATAACTACATAAACTCAAACTTTTGGAATTTTGCAATGTTATATTGTAAAGATCAATATGCAGACAACCTAAAAAAAAACAGTTTTAATGTATTACGTTTACAGTAGACTACTAACATCACAAATTGTTTGGTTTCAACGAAAGGTAAAACTTTTTCATCCTTTGGTGAATATTATTAGTAGATCTTCCTAATATTTATGAACCCGTGGCCGTAGGTCTATAATTCTTTTAGTTGTATTTTAATTTAAATGTCATTTTAACGATAAGAACAAAGTATAATAATTAATTAAGTTACCACTGAAACATAATATATACGTATACATATATATACATGCATACATACATACATACATACACACATACATGCATACATGCATACATGCATACATACATACATACATACATACATACATACATACATACATACATACATACATGCATACATGCATACATGCATTTATACATACATACATACATACATACATACATACATGCATACATACATACATACATACATACATACATACATACATACATACATACATACATACATACATACATACATACATACATACCTACATACATACATACATACATACATACATACATACATACATACATACATACATACATACATACATACATACATACATATACATACATACATACATACATACATACATACATACATACATGCATGCATACATACATACATACATACATACATACATACATACATACATACATACATACATACATACATACATACATACATACATACATACATACATACATACATACATACATACATACATACATACATACATACATACATACATACATACATACATACATACATACATACATACATACATACATACATACATACATACATACATACATACATACATACATACATACATACATACATACATACATACATACATACATACATACATACATACATGCATACATACATACATACATACATACATACATACATACATATATATATTCCTCGAGAATATTTGATATGTCTGAAATATGCGTTCATTCAGTATTAACAGATATACATTCATTTTAATGAACATTCAGTTAAGAAATTCGTAACAGAGACCTTCTCACTTTAACTAGCTCCAACGTCAGTATTTGCATACCAACATCTGATCTTTATATCAGCTACTGCCCTTTCATGTGCGCCAACACAAAGCAGTTATTAAATTATACTTTGTTTTCCCTCCTTGAGTTGTTCATTTGTTTGGATATATGGAATGTTTACGATTAAGACTAGTTGCTACAAAGTTGGGGCCTTTTTATCCTGCTGTATATTAAAACGCTTTGATTCCGAAATCAAGAAAGGATTTATATAGGGATATTCAAACAAAATTTCTCTTTAAAAATTCAATAAAGAGTTAATATAAAGCTGTGTACAAAATTGTCACGGTAATATAATCACAGTGTATATAAAAATATAACATTTTAAAGCTTTGATTTGTTCAACATGCAATAAGTTCTATAGCTAGGAAGTATGACTTCTAGTGCATTATACATCAGGCTCAATGTATTTATCAAGTGACGCAGTGATTCTAAAAACTCTTTGCAATCTTGAATCTTGGCATTGTATCAACGTGACTTTGTAATCTTTTTGTTCTTGTTTCGTGGTAACGATGAATTATGACTAAAAGGTAAAACATTTGACAGAAAGATGACGAAAAATACTTATCTTCACATGTATACAGTTTTACATTATTTGTGTTTTTCTTGTAACCAAACGAAAAACAAAAAAATTCATGACATACGTCTAATTCAAACACATAAATATCATAATTTGTCGTTGTGTGCAAACATCTTGGTTTACTTCGGCATCGAAAAAACCTCCATTAAAACAGTAAACGATCGCAAATTTACATTTATTATGGCAAAACCAAGGTTGGATTACATGAATGTGATGGAGCACAGTTTGTTGTAAATACTGCTTTAAAGATGTCAGAGTTCGTGCTTTATGTTCGTTCTAACTATAATGGGCCTAGCGCTAGAATCTTTAGAAAATCTTCGCCCCCCCCCCCCCCCCCCCCACTACTTAGTCCGTGGTCTCGTCGAATCCGTAAATAATGCTTAATGATAAGAGCAGCAGTCTGTCCATGAAACGCCCCATAAAGCTCCGCTAAACAGAGGGATCGCAACAAGTTTGTGCCTCCCAAATGTAGAACATATACCCAGGCCAAGAACTAAAGTAAGCGTTCACCAAAGACGAGGGTGCAGATAAATTGCGCCTGATTTCTGATATAGACGATTTGTTAATATTTTTTCAAGAATTGTAGAAGCATTTTAGATGCCACATGTTGGGTCTCAAGGTAACTTGTCTATTACCAAGTCATCTTGAACTGGAATAATGCATGAAAGTTTGTACGCAAACCGAGATATTTCACGATTTTCAATGTGATGCATAAATGTATTTTTCCCCAAAAGCTTCCCTAACTGTAACCATGTAAAACTGGTTAACGAAAACCATTGCTCATACGTGTCATGCAATTTATTTATTTATTTACTTAATGTCTGTTCTATAAAGTTTTAAAGCTGATCAACAATGGAGGACAAACAATAAAACTTTACAATTTACTATAGGAAACAATTTAGCTAAAACAATATGACAAACTTTTCAGTGCTTACTTGCCACCTAAGTTAAACCAACAAAGGAAGATGTAGGTTTGATTTTTGATACCAGCTATCTTTACTCAGGGTATCAGGTGTTTAAGAATAATATGAGATAGTTGTGATCGCACCAATATATCTTTTTCCAGACATTTCTCTCCAACCCCATTGATATTCCGCATTGCACAGTATAAATACCTTAGCTTGCTATATGATTAGCAATGAGCATCCCTATACGCTAATGCAATATTCAACTCACGTGTATGAATGGCATTTACCTTATCGATAGGCGACAGCTATTCTGTGGTAGTCGATACGGTAAGGGTTAGTCTGAAAAGGGAGACATACAGTAAATAGACAGGGTACAAACCGAGACTTCGTTACTGTACAATGGCCTCGTACAAATGCACAATGGAAAAAACTTTACATAATTGTCTTCTTATCACTTCCAGGGGTCCAGTGGTTAATGTTGTATGCATAACCATCATAAAACGCTGTTCAACTTTGAATTTTAAATGAGTGAAATATACAACATTTGATTAGGAATTTTCATCGGACTTAATATTTTTTTAAGTGATGTTGACACAGAGGTAAAACGGAGGATGTCCGAGGGCAGTGTGACGTAGATGTAGTGATAAAGTTAAGTTTCGATTGTATAACTTTGAATCAACAGATTGAAACTGATGTTGTGTTAAATTAAGTCTAAATTTGAGCTATTTGAGACAAGTGAATAACATAATATGGACACGTTTGAATGACAATTACAAAACTCTTACATCTTCATGTAGGACTCGAGTCTGGTTCTGTATGTTACAAACGGCTCTTCGATGTCTTATGTATTTACTCAAGAGATAACTCAAAGTTTATATCAAAACTGAAGCGCACACTGTTGCAGAAAATGTTGAACCACAAATATGTATCGAAGTTTTCGAAAGTTCATAAGGTTCGTACGTTTCACTGGGTAAGCCATGAAATCGATACTGACAGGCCGCGTAGCAAGCGTCAGACAAGAACGCAAGATGAACGTATCTCTTGATATACATAGTTTATCTGAGTAAGGACCACACTCTGTATTCAGTTCTACTCATATTATCACAATGGTGTTTCTCCCGGGGTTATTGGGCCGAACAAATGCACGTAGAAAGTTCTAACGACCACATGACATTTTCTAGATTTTACATATCGACAAGTCGCGGTCGTGCGAGTTACGCTGGTGGTTGTGTGGGTGTGGACTGTGGACTCTCCCTCGGGAGGGGGGAGGGGGGGAATTACCATATTACTCTCGCATGCATATTGGATGTTTAGCCCAATGAACAATGACAAACCTTGTTTTCATTGTAAGTACTTGCTAACACGGAAGCCGCACATTTATATAACTACATTTATGCCTAGTACCTGGTAATTCGTGATTGACATATCAAATTGTTCTGTAATTATAACGAAGTTTGAGCTAACTAGGTCCCACAGCAGATATTAGCTGGTTACCACAAGTTATTATGCCTGGGATCTACTTTTTCTTGGCGTTTCTGTAGCAAGAAAGCGGATAATGTACAATTCCTTCGATGTTGTATTAATACGCCATTCACGAATCTATTTCAGTAAAATCCAACATAGATTACAAATTGTTAATATCTTTTAAGACAAGTCTCATCTTATAATCTTGATTTCGTGCTCAATTCTTGTTCATATAGTTCATTTAAGTCAACATTGACGTTCTACTTTAAGTTTTCTTGTGATTCAACGAAAGAAATATTTCCACAAGTAAAAATTTAGTAACCACATTTTGTCCTAATTTGCGTTAAAATATTCATTTTGTTATGGAAATTAGTTATGAATTACTAATTAGCATCTCTAACTTGCAAACGATTTAGCAATCTTTGTATTTGACGAGGTCGTATTTGGTACTTCACTCGTCAACGTCTGACTATAGATTTATCATAATCATAGTACAACTTCATAGTCTGTGAACTGGTTAACGGAATAATATTGGTACTTATGCCCAGTTGGTCGAGTTTCTCTCTCTCTTGAATGGCAAAACATGCCTCACTGCATTGTGGGCCTGTGGGCCCTTGGTGGGCGTGAACTATGTA
This sequence comes from Isoperla grammatica, assembly GCA_945910005.1. Classification (NCBI taxonomy): domain Eukaryota; kingdom Metazoa; phylum Arthropoda; class Insecta; order Plecoptera; family Perlodidae; genus Isoperla; species Isoperla grammatica. Next base: position 60,892,311 of record OX246738.1, read on the forward strand.
TTTATTTATTTTATGTCTGCCTTATTTAGTTATAAAAAGAATTTACGAAGTAGGACAAATTTAATGAAATGTATGGTCAAAAACGTTTCACATCCTAAAATGTATAAAATTACAAATTACATATTGTGTATTTCTACTGTTCAGGGGTCTTTTAACGTGTAATATATTGCACGGTATTGTTTCGAATACCCATTAGTTTGGTCACTGATGCTGGGGCACTGGATTCCTTGGAGAGATGTTTTAAAGCTACGCGTTCACTGATACTCCGTATATCCGGGACTGAATTACACTAATGTTCTTGATACGATGCGCAGTAAAACCATTCAAGCCAAGACAAGGGCTGTACTTATTGATGGTCACAGCTTTGCTTACACACCAGTTAAAAAGTGCAGTCACATGAATGTTTCGTCTGGGCAACATTTCTTTCTGAAAGTATTCAGAAGCTTTTCCATAAAAATACGTGTTTCAGTATTCTGAAAAAATAACTGTGTTTATTTTATAAAAAGGTCATCCTTCTCAGAAAGTAAACACACTGGAGATTTAAAACCCTCGCCGCATCTCACCCAGAGAAAACTCTCACTCATCCCACCTAAGACGGTGGGGTGTGGGGACCCTAAAGGTGGGGATCCTCCCACCCTCCATCCCTTTGCAAAACAACGTTTTGGTTGACCCTTTGATATTTTACACTAACATATGGTCTTTACTCTATACTACACATGTTTATGAGTTGTAATATGTTTATATAAAACGTGTTTGTACACTTCAAAATATAATATTAGAACCCCGTTAGTGCTTTAAAATATTGCTGCTGTATGCGGATAAAACAACGAAAAATCACAATCCAAAGTCGTCGCATTCACAGTTTTGTATTTTGACAGTAAATACGACAATCGCATGAGTTGGAATTCACTTTCCTTTTGTCAGTGAAATGAACAAAAATACGATTTCAGTCCGCCTCCAAGTGGGTTTTGAAAATTCTTTGAGACACGACTAAGGGGCACAGATTCGTGTGTGAGTGTGTTCTCTGGGAAGGAAACGTTGACAAAAAAAGAGACTGGCTCTCTGACAAAGTTGTTGAGCTCGCGAAAGGACGGAATCTACAAGTCAACATGCACAACGTCTTAAACCCTCAAAGAAGAACGAGTAATCCCGCGTCTCTATCACGATCTCAACAACCGAGCTGTCCTTGAGATGTTTCCGTATTCATTATAACACTGTCCTCGAGATGTTTCCGTGCTCATTATAACACTGTCCTCGAGATGTTGCCGTGTTCATTATAACACTGTCCTCGAGATGATGCCGTGTTCATTATAACACTGTCCTCGAGATGTTTCCGTATTCATTATAACACTGTCCTCGAGATGTTTCCGTGTTCATTATAACACTGTCCTCGAGATGTTGCCATGTTCATTATAACACTGTCCTCGAGATGTTGCCGTGTTCATTGTAACACTGTCCTCGAGATGTTGCCGTGTTCATTATAACACTGTCCTCGAGATGTTTCCGTGTTCATTATAACACTGTCCTTGAGATGTTGCCATGTTCATTATAACACTGTCCTCGAGATGTTTCCGTGTTCATTATAACACTGTCCTCGAGATGTTGCCATGTTCATTATAACACTGTCCTCGAGATGTTGCCGTGTTCATTGTAACACTGTCCTCGAGATGTTTCCGTGTTCATTATAACACTGTCCTTGAGATGTTGCCGTGTTCATTGTAAAACTGTCCTCGAGATGTTGCTGTGTTCATTTTAACACTGTCCTCGAGATGTTGCCGTGTTCATTATAACACTGTCCTCGAGATGTTGCCGTGTTCATTGTAACACTGTCCTCGAGATGTTGCCGTGTTCATTATAACACTGTCCTTGAGATGTTGCCGTGTTCATTGTAACACTGTCCTCGAGATGTTGCCGTGTTCATTATAACACTGTCCTTGAGATGTTGCCGTGTTCATTGTAAAACTGTCCTCGAGATGTTGCTGTGTTCATTTTAACACTGTCCTCGAGATGTTGCCGTGTTCATTATAACACTGTCCTCGAGATGTTGCCGTGTTCATTGTAACACTGTCCTCGAGATGTTGCCGTGTTCATTATAACACTGTCCTTGAGATGTTGCCGTGTTCATTGTAAAACTGTCCTCGAGATGTTGCTGTGTTAATTTTAACACTGTCCTCGAGATGTTGCCGTGTTCATTATAACACTGTCCTCGAGGAATTGTATACGACATATGTAGTAAAGAAGAGACATGTGGCCAAAATATGTAAATTTAAAAGTTCAAAAGTGAATTCCGCTGATACGGGAGAACAATACACGGCAAGTGAGGTTACAGGATTTCAGATAAACCAGACGTTTGCACACAAAGGGCGCAAACTGTTGCGTTTAAAAATGAAAGCAATGAACAAATCGCAAACAATTCGGGACGTTGTTTCAAACGATCATATGTACTCCAGGTGGGGGAGCGTGTAAGACAACAATAACAGTAACAGGTGCCGAGGCCTCACAGACTCAAACGGGAATTCTCTTTGTATATTCGCTCAGCAATAAACATAAAGGCCACTCACTACATCTAGCTGGAGTTTATACTTATAATAACATTAATGGTGTTTGTTTTGGGGCACGGATAGTCGATGACGCTATTTACTATTTAGACCTACCATATTATATTTTGATAACGATTCTTGTCATTTAGCAACACAGACGTGGGTACGGGAGTAGAAGGGCATCGTCAATAAATATAAATTGTAACAATGTTGAAGTTATAAGCTCGTATAGATGCATGGTACATAAGATTCTAATTAGTGTTTCGTCGCTGTCATGTCTAGTTTATGAATTTACGTTGTCACCGAAGCGAAGACGCCTCTTCCAAATCACTTCACGTCAGCACTGCTGCGTCATCGCTTTGCTCGCAACGCTGAGTTATGATTACCGAACATTTGGGTTTCTTGATTCCTTGTCGGACATATTTTAATATATATATGTTTTCTAGATTGATCTGATTATCGTACATGATACAGTACGCTATATAGAAAAACCATTATTTTTTTAAATGTAGTTTAGATCTAAAAATAAACAACAAATTAATGTAAACGTGTGTTAATGTAAAAAAGACATGTTTCTACCCTTGATTTATATATGTCAGCGAGTATACGCTGTTAGTACTTCCAACCGAGTATATATTACGTGCAGAGATACTTTCCCATTTTATAACATTAACCAAACCTTGTCCTTATCTGCCTGATTTGTTCAAAAACCACGTATAATAACGTTTTGCACTGCCAGAATAATTAGTTCTGAATATTTCTTCTTTATTGGAGATAAAATATATTCGCTGAATAGAATACGTTTATATTAGAGACATGGAAGGCCACACATCATTTTAGGATATATATTTCCATATTATGTTTGCTGTGTTCAAATGTTTGTATTATGTTTGTTGTGTTGTATATTATGTTTGTTGTGTTTGTTGTGTAAGTGTGTTGTGTTTGTGTTTTCGTGGACGGTGATTGATGTTATATGCTTTTCCGGGACAGTCCGCCGCAATTTGGTGTAAAGCTCAGCCTGCACAAGTCAACTCAAAGAAGCAGCGTAATACGCACACATAAAATCGTATACTTTTAAGTGTGTGTAAGTAACGAATATACTGTCGTCGGCTGCTTACTAAATAATTAGAAGCCACAATTGTTCAACGGCTGATTTCATTTTATAAAATATCCATCTTAAATAACGTGTTAAGAGAGAGCCTTAAATTGGATCCAATGCAATTCGTTCAAAAATATAACAAATGCCAATTTTGGACACCACTATACCTCAATAGCACTTATTATTCACATTACGGAATCGTATTTTTAGCGAACAAAATAAAAGTGTGAAGGTTCATATTTTTCATAGCGTTTATTTATGTGACATGATTTTTGGAAAAACGATATTTTTTAACAGTTATTGGCATATATAACTCTTCGTGAACTGGTACAAATGTTTATCTAAAACTCTTGAAATTATGTTTTTGTTTTCTTCATTCATCTAATAAACGAAGGTCCGTAATATACAAAATATAAAACTTACCACTTTCACAAATTGCTCGCTAACGATATGATTCCGCAACATAAATGTAAACATATTATTGAATATTGAGGGTAGGCGCTGTCCAAAATGTGTATTTGTTTAAGTTTTTAGCATTGCATACTCATTTCAAAACTCTTTCTACACACTTTACTTTATGTGGATAGATTTAAAAAACGAAAAAAATCTGCTGTAATGGGGAGATTTGAAAATTCCAACTAATACCCCGGTCAAATAGCAATTTTACCCGGAATTAATTGGTACAGAATTTTTTTTTATCAGAAGTTGTTTGCTATGTATACCTTCATATTCCGAAGAAAGTTTACCGCCGTCCGACCCCCCTAATTAACGTAATTAATTAAATTGCTAAAATTAATTAATGCTAATATAATCGTTATTTTCAAAGATTTTTCTGATATTGTATATTAAATACATTAGGTAAGGCCTTTTGTAATAAGAACAACATTAAAAACCTGTATATAGATATTTCGGCAAGCATTAATTAATTAATATCAATATAATAACATTTTTAATAAAATGGTACCCGTGTATAATTGGTATAATGAAATATATAGTTGATAAATGCAAATACATAAGTATTAACATATGTAACTACTGTAGAAAGTATACCGAAATAAAAGTAATATTCGTATGATAAATCAGCATAATTAATTAATACATTTATTACCGATGTTTAAAAAGAATACATATTTGAATGTATGCATCATGGGTATCAAAAGAAAGCTGCCGATACGTGGGTTTTAATATCGGTATCTCCGGACGAAGTAAAAAAAAAAATATTTTCCTAGGGGAAGGAGGGGGGGGGGGGGGGGGGGGGAAATGCAGATGTTTCGTTAAACGTATCAATCGAAAGATATTAATACGTCGTTTTTAGGAAAAGTACTTTAACAAGGCGATAAAAAAAAATGTACCCTAGTACTTGGCTAGTATATTGGTGAGGAAGGGGGGGGGGGGGGGGGGGGGGTTAAGTAAAAGAGCGCCTTGTAAACTCAATTTTAATGTTTACCCAATTTAATTGATGTGACTTCATAGATATGAGGTTCGATTACTCCGATACAAAAGACCCGTCACGGCTTGGGTTAGAATAAGCCCAGAGTGACCCTGCTGGTCGTAAGAGGTGACGAAAGGAGACCCAGTGATATTCCCTCACCCCCACTATCCCACTATCCCACTGATGATTTATTCTCCCACTTGTCCCTGCCCACCCGTGATCATTATCGGGGTCGGGATGGATCGTTACCGTACATTTTCTTATGCTAAATCATTACGACATAAAGATTTCATTGTGAACAGCGCCATAAGAACCATGTCGGCTAACTCTTCTATGATTTCTTAATTGCGATTGCGATCCCGATACCGACAATTGCGGTTGGGGCTTAATATTCCAAACAGTATACACAAGAGAAAAATTTTGATCTTGCCTTGGAACACTCAAATAGTAAAATAATCTGAAGTTAGTGTTGCCTCTGATGACTCTCGAAAGACGCACGAGAGTCGTTGGAAAATCAGCAAAAAATCGACTTTATTGTATTTCCACAAATGAACGACATTACAAATTTAGTTAAATCTTGGTAGACGGGCCATAAGTTTTGTATCGGAGAAACAGGACCTCATATTTATGACGTCACATCAATTGGTGCCAGATCCAGTGTGCAAGTGGTAAGAAAGCTCAATGATCTTTTCCCCTCCACCTTTCACCCAATTACAAGAGGTTTAAAGAGACAATAAGGTGAAATTTTTAGTGTTCAGCAAACATTTTAAAGACTTTTATTAAAGTTTTCCATGGACGTAGTAATCTTGTTTTTTCTTCTTATTATAGTACTGATTTAACGGAAATTACTGTTCTGAGGTTGAAGTGTGTCAGTGATACTTGTTCGTTTAGCTAGATTTGAGTTTATTTCACATCGGGTCTATTTGACTATATTTTGAAATGTTATTTATATCTGGTATTTTAAAACATACGAAACAAGTTAGTTATTGCTAGAATGTGATGTATATACATAAACAGTAAGTAAGAACTGGTATTCAAATAAGTACCAGTACGGCGCTGCGGCACACTTTCATCATTGGTTAGATCACATCTAAAATGGGTTCATAAAGCGCCTGTTTTATTTACCCTCCGCCACCCCCAACCGCCCTCCTCCCCAATATATAGGCCAAGCACTAGGGTACATTTTTTTAATCGTGCTGTTAAGGTACTTTTCCTAAAAACAAGGAATTAGCTTTTATTTAATACGTTTGACGAAATATCTGCATCCCCCCCCCCCCCCCCCCCCCTCCAAAACAAAAATTTAGTTTTTTTGTTTTTAATTCACCCGGAGATACCGATATTAAAACCCACGGATCGGCAGCTTTCTTTTGATACCCATAATGCATACATTCAAATATGTATTCCTTTTAAACAATCGGAAAATTAATGTATTCATTAATTATGCTGATTTATCAAACGAATATTACTTTTATTTCGGTAAACTTTCTACAGTAGTTTCATATGTGTTTACTTATGTATTTACAACTATCAACTTTATATTCCATTATACCAATTATAAACGGGAACCATTTTATTAAAAATGTTATTATATTGATATTAATTAATTAATGCTTGCCGAAATATCTATATACAGGTTTTTAATGTTGTTCTTATTACAAAAGGCCTTACTTAATGTATTTAATATACAATATCAGAAAAATCTTTGAAAATAACGATTATATAAGCATTAATTAATTTTAGCAATTTAATTAATAACGTTAATTAGGGGGGTCGGACGGCGGTAAACTTTCTTCGGAATATGTAGGTATACATAGCAAACAACGTCTGATAAAAAAAAATTCTGTACCAATTAATTCCGGGTCAAGCCTATTTCAGCTTCTATATTACCGGGGTATAAGTGCTGAAAACACGTATTCGTTCCCATAGAACATTTGATAGAACATTTGTGATAGGACACCAGCCAATTTTTAAATGTGGGCTCGCTCTTTTTGCACCACTCGCATGCAAATTAGTGAGATTCTCTTATTGGAAAAATCGTTTCAATGGTTGTAATCTGGATTGTCGGGCGTTGTGGTCCAAAGTTTCGGTATAATGACATGAATAATTGAAATTGTAATCTCATGTTGTTTGTTATAACGTTCGTTCATGCGTGCAGCAGTGAAACATAAAGCAGCATTAAATAACAAAAAAGTGTGAATTGGTGAATTATTGTACGCAAATAGCACAATAGTATTGTCTACATGTAAACTTAGTTGGTACTCGTGCGCGCCTGTCTGTCTGTCTGTCTGTCTGTCTGTCTGTCTGTCTGTCTGTCTGTCTGTCTGTCTGTCTGTCTGTCTGTCTGTCTGTCTGTCTGTCTGTCTGTCTGTCTGTCTGTCTGTCTGTCTGTCTGTCTGTCTGTCTGTCTGTCTGTCTGTCTGTCTGTCTGTCTGTCTGTCTGTCTGTCTGTCTGTCTGTCTGTCTGTCTGTCTGTCTGTCTGTCTGTCTGTCTGTCTGTCTGTCTGTCTGTCTGTCTGTCTGTCTGTCTGTCTGTCTGTCTGTCTGTCTGTCTGTCTGTCTGTCTGTCTGTCTGTCTGTCTGTCTGTCTGTCTGTCTGTCTGTCTGTCTGTCTGTCTGTCTGTCTGTCTGTCTGTCTGTCTGTCTGTCTGTCTGTCTGTCTGTCTGTCTGTCTGTCTGTCTGTCTGTCTGTCTGTCTGTCTGTCTGTCTGTCTGTCTGTCTGTCTGTCTGTCTGTCTGTCTGTCTGTCTGTCTGTCTGTCTGTCTGTCTGTCTGTCTGTCTGTCTGTCTGTCTGTCTGTCTGTCTGTCTGTCTGTCTGTCTGTCTGTCTGTCTGTCTGTCTGTCTGTCTGTCTGTCTGTCTGTCTGTCTGTCTGTCTGTCTGTCTGTCTGTCTGTCTGTCTGTCTGTCTGTCTGTCTGTCTGTCTGTCTGTCTGTCTGTCTGTCTGTCTGTCTGTCTGTCTGTCTGTATGTCTGTCTGTCTGTCTGCCTGTGATACCTGAGTTGTGAACGACGTTATGCAATACACATGTGTATTATAATCACATCATCTCGCATCATCTGCACATCGGCTCTACGTTACAATATGCGTTCTCATGACAAGTCTTGGTCTCATGCCAATTTCCATACAAGCTTATACGTAGTGTCGATCAAGTATCATGTTTAGCTAATGTGCAAGGACGTATTGGCGAGGGGGCGCTGCATAGGCCCTCAAGTATACACGCATACCACCACATAACAACAATTCTAAGCGCATTTAGCTGTCTTAATGCTTCGTGACCTCTCTAGAACGCATTATCAAGATCGGCAGATAAGCGAGATCCACCCCCAAATCAGTCACTCTTATCCATTATGGTCACAAAGGTATAGAGGACTCACGACCTGGCATTATGTCCCGATAACTACAACTGTTTTATGTATTCGGGCCGCCATAACTAAATGTAATGTGCGTGCGCGCTGCGTGAGTGCTACACCTTACATGTTATATTGTCACGTCTAACTTAGTATGTGATTAGTTGTGGCCGATGTGTGAGTTCTCTCAATTAGTCCTGTGTGAGTGCCCACACCCTACATAGGGGGTTGTAATCGTTGAAACAATGCTAATAGGGAATATTGCTATTAATTTGTTTCGTCGCTACCAAATTATTGACGATGTTACGAATTCAAAAATATTTCATCTTCCCATTCCGTAAATATTTTCAGGCGTGAAAGTATGCTGAAAATGTCACACAATTAGGGTGGATAAAACAGGCCATGACGTCATAACTGACTACCATAAGCCTATCACACAAAGATTAATCGAATATCGAATTTAATTGTGCCGGACATCTCACTGAAATGAGTAACTGTAATATGTATACTGTTAGTTGGTTCCATTATGAATGACAACTGTTTCCAGCAATTATTTACACATCTGGTTGAATTTCAGTAAATGTTTTTTGTGAAGTGATCGGACAACAATGAATGCGTTGTTTTTTCTTGGTGTTTCACGATAAACGCCCGAGAAAAGAAAAATGTCAAACTTTGTAAAGATAAAATCAAAATGTGTCATTTTGAAATGAAAATAGTATGTTGGCGGTATTTGCAGTATATGAAGGCCTATCTATTTCATATGATCTGACCAATACTGGGAAATGTGGACTATTCCATATTACAAAACTCTTCCGCCCACTCAGTCCAATGGCAATGGTGATCACATCGGTGAGAATTAAAACCGCTGTGTTTCGTTTTGTGGATTTAGCTTTTAATCCGGTTATAATATTATCACATCATTTTACAACGCTTATATTAACTTGCCTTGTTTGTCTGGACGAAATCTTTGAATCGATATTCCACCTACTTCTAGATGTTCGATCAAGCTGAAATTTTTTACACAGACGTATTCCTGATGACAATATGAATCAACTGTCATATTTACTAAATTGTCAATTAGTTTATCATAATTAATTAATTAATGTTTTACATGGAAATCGATGAATCTTTGAATCGATATTTCACCTACTTTGAAATGTCCGATCAAGCTGACATTTTGTACACAGACGTATTTTTAATGACAATACATGAATCAACTGTCATATTTACTAAATTGTCAATTAATTCATCATAATTAATTAATTCATGTTTTATATGGAAATCGATGTTTAACCCACTTTCCAACGTTAAATCGAATTGAACGTTTTCACACAGACGTATTTCTAATGACAATACACGAATCAATTGTCATATTTACTAAATCGTCAATTAATTCATCATAATTAATTAATTAATGTTTTATATGAAAATCGATGTACAGCCCACTTCCCAACGTCAAATCGAGTTGAAAGTTTTTACACAGACGTATTCTTAATGACTTCAAACGAATCAATTGTCATATTAACTAAATAATCAATAAATTCATCATAAATAATTAATTGATGTTTTATATGGGAATCGATGTTTAACCCACTTTCCAACGTCAAATCAAGTTAAACGTTTTCAGTTTTCACACAGACGTGTTCTTAATGACAATACACGAATCAATTGTCATATTAACTAAATAATCAATTAATTCATCAAAATTAATTAATTAATGCTGTATATGGGAATCGATGTTTCACCCACTTCCCAACGTCGAATCAAGTTGAAAGTTTTCACACAGACGTATTCTTAATGACAATACATGAATCAATTGTCATATTTACTAAATATTCAATGAAGCCATCATAATTAATTAATTGATGTTTTATATGGGAATCGATATTTCACCCACTTCCGAACGTCAAATTTAGCTCAAAGTTTTCACACAGACGTATTCTTAATAACAATACACGAATCAATTGTCATATTTATTAAATAATTAATTAAACCATCATAATTAATTAATCGATATTTCACCCACTTTCCAACGTCCGATCGAGCTGAAATTTTCACACAGTCGTATTTTCTAAATGACAATATATGAATCAATGATCAGATTCACTTATTAATTAATCCACCATGATTAAATTATTAAACAATTAGCTTCATATGGGAAATTAGTCGAAAGCATCGGATATGTTTCTATGCAGCAAGAATGTCAACACGCTCCACTTGTAAGTATGGTACAACCAACCCCGTGCGGTGAGTCATTCACCATGTACGCATAGCACCTATGCGTGGTTCGACCTCACAGTTGATCGTTGGTGTTAGTTGGTGGTAGTTGGTGCTAGCGCAACTGCTGTTTTCTATCACGGTAGGAATTGATTGTTTTAATATAATATAATATAATATAATATAATATAATATAATATAATATAATATAATATAATATAATATAATATAATATAATATAATATAATATAATATAATATAATATAATATAATATAATATAATATAATATAATATAATATAATATAATATAATATAATATAATATAATATAATATAATATAATATAATATAATATAATATAATATAATATAATATAATATAATATAATATAATATAATATAATATAATATAATATAATATAATATAATATAATATAATATAATATAATATAATATAATATAATATAATATAATATAATATAATATAATATAATATAATATAATATAATATAATATAATATAATTCTCCCATAGCCACATAACCCCACTTTTCATAAGCATTATTGGCCGATCGCTGGATCGTGCATGAACGGAACTGTCCGAAATTCCAGTTGGCAATGCGAGCACGCTAGTTTGCGAGTGAAGTTAACAAGTACAAGTACACAAGTATGCAGTCTTCTAAATTCGGACACGTCCAGTGAGCATATATTCGATTGCAAGATTCTTTAAGACTAAAAAGTATAAAATAATATTACATGAAAAAAATACTTTTTTTAAAAAACAACGCTAATATTAAAATGCACTAAAAAGTAAAAAATAAATTTTCGCCCAACAAATTTTTGCTTAACTCGGAAAATAAAAGCGTTGGGCGCTTTCGGTATTGACATAGATAGCAATATTCTGCTGTTTATGCAGGGAAAGCGCCCAACGCTTTTTTTTCCGAGTTAGGCAAAAATGTGTTGGGCGAAAATTTATTAAGCGAGCGAAGCGAGCGTTTCCACTTGACTCTTATGGCACTTCATTCTGTTTTTTAGTTTTTTTTTTTTTTTTTTTTTTTTTTTTTATGTCCGTCGATAGCGGTCGAACGGAAAGTCCGATCAACTTGAAATTTGGACCATCCACAAGCCTCGATGTGGATTGAAGGTGTATAGTTTTGAGGCAAAATCGTTCGAAAAGTTACAAAGTTACACCATAGTTACTGCAAAATATTTTTCTGAAACAAAATGGCGGCAAAATGTGAGATAGCCAGATTTTTCTAGAGATTTTTCCAGTTAAGAATATGTTAATGTAATGGCGATCTGATAAGTATTGGCAAAGTTACACGAAAGTTACTCGAAAATATTTTTCTAAAACGCAGTAACGGCAAAATGTGAGGTGGCTATCTTATAGTAAATTTTGGACAAGTCACGAATATACTAATGTAAACGCGATCCGATACGTATTAGAGACAGAAATTACATTTCTATTGCTGTCAATAAGTGTTAGTAACGGTGGCGGACCGTGTTGAAAACATGACCACGAAAATTCTTAGCAACGCACATTGCACTGCATACAACAATGTCGGAAAGTATAATAGCCATGGAAATAAGAACAATTTTTGCAATGCGCATTCTTGAATTGTTGTTAATTGTTGTTCGTATTAGCGTTGAAAACTTTTCGCCAGAAAGTTCGTAGATATTGACGCGCTCGCTTATCAACGCGTCAAACAGAGCGTTTTCCTAGTTTTTAAGCGAGCGAAGCGAGCGTTTCCACTTGACTCTTATGGCACTTCATTCTGTTTTTTTGTTTGTTTTTTTTTTTTTTTTTTTTTTTTTTTTATGTCCGTCGATAGCGGTCGAACGGAAAGTCCGATCAACTTGAAATTTGGACCATCCACAAGCCTCGATGTGGATTGAAGGTGTATAGTTTTGAGGCAAAATCGTTCGAAAAGTTACAAAGTTACACCATAGTTACTGCAAAATATATTTTTGAAACAAAATGGCGGCAAAATGTGAGATAGCCAGATTTTTTTACAGATTTTTCCGGTCACGAATATGTTAATGTAATGGCGATCTGATAAGTATTGGCAAAGTTACACAAAAGTTACTCGAAAATATATTTCTGAAACACAGTAACAGCAAAATGTGAGGTGGCTATCTTATAGTAAATTTTCGTCCGGTCACGAATATACTAATGAAAACGCGATTTGATACATATTAGAGGCAGAAATTACATTTCTATTGCTGTCAATAACTGTTAGTAACGGTGACGGACCGCGGCGAAAACATGTCAGCGAAAATTCTTAGCAACGCACATTGCACTGCATCCAACAATGTCGGGAAGTATAATAGCTATGGAAATTAGAAAATTATTTTGCAATGCGCATTCTTAAATTGTTGTTAATTGTTGTTTGTATAAGCATTGAAATCTTTTCGCCAGAAAGTTCGTAGATATTGACGCGCTCGCTTATCAACGCGTCAAACAGAGCGTTTTCCTAGTTTACTTTTTAGTGCATTTTAATATTAGCGTTGTTTTTTAAAAAAAGTATTTTTTTCATGTAATATTATTTGAGTTGTGTTGCTGTTGGAGTTGATAACGATGAAACTGATGATGATATATGATGTTATTTCATCTGATTGACGTTGGGATTTACGTCTGAACGTCACAAAGTAATGTAGTCTGTAAGGTGGTTATAAAGTCAAGCACTTCTACGATCCTCCATAGCTGTAAGATGTTGTGTAAGAGCTAACGCAGTGTTGACACTTTAATCGCCGTGTAGAGCGCATCATAGTAAAATGGTTGTGATGGAAGGATTAAATTAGTTTTAATATTGTATACAATGTATGATAAAATGGAGCCATCGTAGTAGACCGTCCCTTCCCACTCGTCCCACTGCAATTGCGAAACTTTTTAAATTTCGCAACTCTTGAAAAAAAAAAACTACACGACCCTTTTCCAATACAGCATTTATTTTTCATTAACGTGAACGTAACTGTAGGTTTAATGTTTGGAAATGGCATCAATGTAATGTTTTGTTTGTTATTTTATAGATAGTTTCTGGAACCCGTGTTGAGTTCGTGGATATGACTGTGGAACTATGCAGGCTATACATTGCCAGAGTAAAAGCAAATAATCAGTTGTTATGTTATATAAATAACAAGTATCCCAGTTACAACTGTTGTCCTCCAAACAAAAATTAATAAGTGAGTACGTTAAACCATGATTACTCAATAAGAATCACGTTTAACAATAGCATTGTTTTCATTACATGCACATGATCAACCTATACGCAAGGTAAAATATATTATTCGATAATGAACATGATTTGACTGGTCACAACACTGTCTTATACAGAAACTAGTATCCTCTTATCTGTTGTTTATCAACTAGAGTTCAAAACAGCTCATAAGTATCATTGTGTATAGTCTTCATGGTGTAAATCATGTTTATATAGTTCACAGATTGGTTTGACATTTTCATATGAAAACATTCATGTGTTATAATTCTCAGTTGCTGTACTACCATAACTAAGGTGGCCTAGAATCTAGATGGTATTACACGTTACACGCTTGATCGTCTCAGTGAAGCAGTCATTGTTGGCTTACTGCCCAAAGAACAGCAACTCCCAAGCCAACAACACGCTGTAACTGCTGCAGTTCGCCTTACACCCGTCAGTTAATCCAATACCACCATGCGAAAATAAAATATAGTTTCTTCTACCTTTCTTAATATCGGTAAAACGCCACTCCTAGACACAAAGTTTCGGTACAAAATGTTGCCGCGGTCGTAGATGTAAAAATATTTAACGCAGTTGAAATAAACGCAAGCAGAAGACGTAAACAGAGTTGTTGCCTGAGCTATGCTTGTACAGGGTAGTTGATATTGCCATTTCCGTTCCCAGATGGAAAAGGCGTTTTCATAACTCAATAGGAAATAGCCAATGAGGGCAAAGTAGCCCACAACACGGCAGACGCACGGAGGAGTGTTTATTTAAGTGTGCATCTATCAAAGAAAGTATACTCGCCCATGAATCTACACGGACTCCCAATAGGTGCTTCTTCGGGGACGTCAAACAAAATATTCGAGTATGTGTTCGCAACGCAATACATCACATGCATGCAGTCATTTGGCCTCGGCCGATCCTCAATCACAAACAAAACCAATTTAATAAGTTACCGCTCGAAGCGGCGATTGCTCAATGGTATAAATGCAACTAGAATTAGAACACGCGATTCTGGTTTCGACTCCCAGGCGGGTAAAACTGTAACTAGGCGAACACACAGCACATGCATACAATTAAACTTTATGCTGGATAGTTTGAAACAATCCATCGGGCGCCATTCTTGTTTATATGGGCGGTGCAAACAACAGACATCACTGCATGAATATTTCAGAGCGTAATGTATGACGTGTCTATTTTGTAATTGTGCGCATTATTTTGTGGTGTTCACGTTGTGTCTTGCGTTGTTTGTTTTGTCATTTTTACGCGTGTGTGCTCATGGTTATATTTTGGTCAAATGTTCACCCGAAAAAAGAAACATTTCATATACAAAAGAGGTGGATCAACAAGATTTTACCGTTGTTGTACAATGAGAGCGTAGACGAACATTAATTATTGTATAAACATGAATGTTCCATTCAAGTTTCCCCAACTTTGACTCGAGTACAAAAAGGGAGCAAGTGCGCAATGGTAATCGGCGGTTTGATTCATATATAATCAATTGCTCACTAAAATACAACCACAAAAACAAATAACTATGTAATACAAGTTTGTGTTGGGCTCCCACAAGCTCATAAAACAGAGACGGCAAAGCAGACGTACATCTAAAGAGAAGTCCGAGTTCAATTACCTCAGTCGAGGCAATTAGTTGCCATTATATCATATACATGTTGCTACCTACGCACACAACACAACACGAATCCCGAACTTGTATTTTATTTATGTGTATAATATTGCAATGATTCTGAAAGAAATTTGGACTAACACAATTTCACTTCGTGAACGCATGCTTTTTTAAGTGTTGACGTTTAAGGGCTGGTCCACACAGATTTTTAAGACATACGATTTAAGGTTTAGCGCGTAGTCATAAAGTTGGATCATAGGAAACACGTACTGGCGTTCACACAAAGTTTTAGTTTTAAGACGTTGTTTTCATTGTTGTTTTTAAAACAACGTCTTAAAACCTTATGCATTATGTCTTAAAAATCTGTGTGGACCAGCCTGAAGCAAGTGCATTATGTTTGAGATGAGAACACGGGTATCTGCAAGTTATCCATTGGCGATTTCATTCCCACCGTGGTCGATTAGGCCGGCGGTGGTCTAACAAGTAGGCATAAACCATGGAATAGCTGCGTTCCACGTTAGGCTTGTGGAATTCAATCGTTGTAAACATATGAAAGGTATAGCACAACTATAATCCCCGACGTCAAATGATCATAGTTGTCGAGTACGTCGTTAAACAACAAACAATAACTTATATAAATAAAACCAAATCACCCAACGTAATTAGGTCCATTCATAGTCGTCCCCTACGAGCGCCTGTTGTTTCCAGGTAACAGTTTCATGCATGTTATAACTAAACAAATCCTTATCAACACCGGGCGCCCCGACTATGAATTCCAACCTAGTCTTGAAGGTAGTGTTTCGAAGTTATGTACGAATAGATACCTGCACAAAATAATAATACGCTGGGTATTGAGCTGGGTATACGCTGGGACACGTGTTACTCGGGAGCCCTCGGAGTCACTCCGAGCTGCTCAGCATAACGAAGTATCCCCCGGGAGAAAAGCACGTTGGTGGGGTGAAAAGACAGTCATGCAATTGTATCCCTTGTTACAAGATAGACACTCACTCACTCACAACACGGTGCATTTATAGTTATGTAGTCACTCAAAATACATCGGCAGGTCAGTTTATAGCTTCGATAACATCGTATTGTACTTTCAACAACTGTGATACAGTCCAAGGAAATAATTTGAGTTATTGTCAATGAAATCTAAACGCAACCGCTTCTCAAACAAAGTGTATTTTCTGTGTGCTATAAAAACTGCAGTTTTACGATTGTCGACTATGAACTTTTGTCAATACATATATATACCACACTTTATGGGACCACATTTCATTATAGGAGTTGTTATAATAAAATGACTTATTTTCCATCATTCGCGCTTTCAATCAATAGATTGGTTGGAACTTGTGGCCTCTTACCCAATTTTCTGTCTATCTTTTGAGTGTAGATAGAGATAAGGTTATCTGTTTTGCGTACATCAATCTCGTTATCAATCTACTCGCCACATCCTTTATCGCATCTCTCATGAAGAATTGTGATTACCTTTAATTTTGATGGTTGTAATTGAAAAATAAAGAAAGGTTTTTTCCACGTGTGTACTTTGATTATAACTAGTTGGAAAATTATTCCTAAAATTCTTGAAAATAGACTGTTATTATTTTACAAATTAGTAAAACGTTGTGACAGTGATTTTTCCCATTTGTGATGATACTTTTTATGTTCACTCATTGGTGCCTTTGTTTGTACACCCCTAGAACATATACAACATTACAGATACTCATGTTCGCAGACGATGGCACAAAAAAAAACATTTCCCGGATTTAATCGGAGGATTTAATTTTAGAACTAGTGTCGCTGAATTGTGTAAATTTATTTAGTTTCATCATTTATTTATTTTCTACATGTTTGACTGTTCGTTATTCTTAACGAAAGGTTTATTATTCATTAGAAGAAGATTGTAATACGGATTCCTTACATCCTTTGGCTGATGATGCCTTATGGCATAATTACACTTAGTAGATACATTTTATACTTAGTAATTATACATTGTAGAATGCGATACTAAACTAAAGCAATGTACACTATACCTACAAGACAAGGACGAAGCTGCTCCACTGTGCCATGCCATGACTATGCATTGAGGTTAATGAGTGCGAAGGGTATGTCATGTGTAAAGAGGAGGAACGCGGGCTTCGCTAACCTCAAAGCGTCCCCTATACCTTCGCTCAATTTGACACAGCCTTCAGGAATAATCATCGAAAAAATAACTAGTCACAGTAACGTCAACATTCCACGCGTACAGCGAATATCATATTTCATGGTAAAACCACAGAATCTATAAATTGGAAACCGTTCTTAGTTAATTATGAAAATTACATTCTATTAAAAGGTGTGGTTGCGTTGCTACGTTTCTTGCGAGTGGTGTGGGAGAATAGAATCTGTAGAGATAGAATAAGGATAGAATCTATTGAGTTCCAATGATGCGTTAACAAGAGAGCCCGTCCAGCAAGGTCGACAGATAACGTGGAACTCTCTGAGTGTGTGGTGGGGTTACATGCAGGCCGATATGATAGAATAATATAGTGGAAGGCGTCTCAAACTAGCACGTCTTGCTATGCGCCCAGAATGATCTCTCTCTCTCTCTCTCTCTCTCTCTCTCTCTCTCTCTCTCTCTCTCTCTCTCTCTCTCTTTCTCTCTCTCTCAAGGTTGGATGGAAGATAAGGCCTTGCTGGCCTTAATCCCGCCTTCAATAAAGACCATTATCTATCAATCTCTCTCGCTCTCTCTCTCTCTCTCTCTCTCTCTCTCTCTCTCTCTCTCTCTCTCTCTCTCTCTCTCTCTCTCTCTCTCTCTCTTTCTCTCTCTCTCTCTCTCTCTCTGAATTAATTAATTAATGGGATATATGAATCCCTATTTCTTAGCATTATCAATTTGATTGAGCCTAGTTCTGGGTTTTAAATGCAATTTTAACTGTCATTGTATTGTTCTATGTATGTGTGTCTATGTATGTTCTTAGTTTTAATTTAAGTCTTAAATGTATTTTACCACAATGTATCTACATCACGGATAGATGAAAGAAAAGGCTTCACTGGCCTTAATCCCGCCCAAAATAAAGTCCTAAATCAATCAGTCAGTCAATCAATCAATCAATCTCTCTCTCTCTCTCTCTCTCTCTCTCTCTCTCTCTAATAAAGACGACAGTCAATCAATCAATCAATCAATCAATCTCTCTCTCTTTTTTTCTCTCTCTCTCTCTCTGGCATTAAAATTACATTTCTTTTCTTTTACAAGACGTAATGTAAACATCTGATGAATTCAAATTCGAATTCGAACGAGAAATGTCATATTCGAACAAAAATGTGATTGCATTTACATGTATACATTTTCAGCGTGTAGGCTTATTTTTTATACAATGAGATGCATGTGTATATATGATTCTCCGCGCAAACGGTACAAATTTTCCTCTTTAAATAACTTTTATAGAATCAGTTTTAAGGGGGTACACTTTGGCGATTCATATCACCTCTCAAATCTGTATTGGAAAATATTATCTAAATCTATATTATAAAACACAATTATCCCTACAAAGGAATGTATGTGCATGTTCTGTTCATCTGTACATTTACATACAATGATGTGTTTGTTGTATTATAAAATATACGTTCACTTATGTGTCCAGCTCAAGAGATGAAAACAAAACTCACGCTTCCTCTGTGTCGCATTGTACCGTGTGAAGACGTCAAGCGGTTTGATTTCTTCATTTTTCTAAACCGCTCGTTTGATGAAGCTCCATGCAATGCGCATCGTGTGATCCTGCAGTGAATGAGAACCACACCCCCACGTCTAATGTATTATTTATTTTCCATGCTTACTGTTCTCGAAGAATTGCTATATAGCTTAAGCGATTCAAAAAATACATAAAACAGGCAAGACGGCTGGAATTCAGTCACCCCCCCCTACCCCTTGTTGCAGGTAACAATTCCATGCATGTTATTTCCCACGTAGAAAACAAATCCTTAGCAACAACGGGCGCCCCGTTGGATAGGGGGCCGACTATGAATACGGAACTACAACATCATCAGAATAAAATCCCACCCAAATTGACCGCAACATAATTTGCATCACCAGTTCAGTACCCAAAGTGGTGTCGTTTAGCTCATAGCATGTACATGTACACAGTCTGCTTGGGCTTTACACCGACAAGGCCAACTCACTCCTACTATCAGGAATGGTTCCAGGACTCCAACCAGAACAGGAGGATTCCAACCAGAGGTGTCTCCCTACGGAAATCAGGGAATGTATATCAGAGCAACTAGATCGTGTTTTAGAGAAGGCTCTATTCGGTCGTATTCCAAACACGTCAGAACATGGTTGAATCGGGTTATCCTGCGTGGTCGGGGTTTTTATTAGTGCTCACTAAAATTCACATGTAATACATTTATAAATCAACGCCACCTATCAATATTTTTCTCGTTTTGCTTTGTATCTATTTATGATGATGAATTACAGAATTAGCGTTGCCCAACAGTATTATAGGGTAACAATGTATCGTTCATTTACATTTAGTTAGTTAAGTGCAACAGCATCAGAGTCAAGCACTCGGTTAATGTTGTTCTCTATAAACTTCACCATTAGCTAGTTTTGTTTCTAAAACTTTGGTATATAGGGTAATCATGTTATTGTTCTCTTGAAAATAACAGACTAAAATGGGTGCTGACTTCCATTTCGAATTTCATTTTTTACTCTTTATTTATGGTAGAGTTTAGTGAAGATAGTGACGTTAAAGTTTATAACACAACCATTATTCTGTGTATTTAAATTAGTTAAATGAATGTTATACCAAAAACTGTTTTAGTATAAATAAAAAAATAAAAATACACAAATCCGAAATCGACGAGCATCATTGCAAACAGTGAAAGTGAATTTTTAGTATGAGTAAAAATTAATGAGCAAAGTTACATATTCCCTTCTTGGCCTATCTTCTTCATCTTTACATTTATTTCCGTAAATGTACTTTGTATGGTATAAGAAGTAGGGAAGAGCTAAAATCGGGAATTGTCAAAATACTGATTGCGGAATAACAGAATAACAGGTGTATATTTCCAGAGATGATGTACATATTATGCTTATCAATATACCTACGTCATTCTTGTACACCAATGTGTTCACAACTTCCGAAAATATAGATGCCAATTCACAGTTTATGTTTATTTTATAACACAAGTGTGGTGCACCAAAATCGCATGTGTTAACTTGGTATTTGTAACACAGACAGATAGGTTGATTGGTCGCTGTGATCAAATTCTGTTCGGTCAAATTTACAGTGAGTTATATCGTCAGCATTACAGAACTTGATGCACTATCCATCTCCATGATATACTATAGCATTGCAAGCATAACCCATTGAGTAAACCGAATGCAATTCATCAATCTATTTATTCTGTTGTTAGTTGAAAATGAACCGAATGTTAATTCTGTGCATGCGGTTCAAGTTATAATTAACTGTATGTTAAGTTACTGGGATCAAATGTGGTTTATGGTTAAATTGTGTCGTGGCAGGTGTCGTGTTATCTAGCAACGCAATGCAGTGTGGGAGATTAGTGGTTATAAACCATAAGCAACTTAGTTATGTGACTCAACCCAAGATGGTCTAGCTCTTCCAATAAGGAATGTCATACTCAGTTCCAAGGATAGGTACTATAGTATCAAAAAATATGTTTTGCTCTTATAAACATCATAGAGCCCGTGTGAAACAATCTGAAGCGTGATTTTCAATTGCTCGTATTTATATAAAATGAAATAATTGGCGATCAGCCAATCACTTAGAAAGTACCTATCGATTCGATACCATTGTCGGATCTAAAACAATAACAACAAAATTAATATTCTTCTATTCAGGCGCGTAACTAGGCATCGGTAACCCGGGTAGATACCCGGGTAAAAATTCCCTAAGTATAAGTTCCTTGCATGCCTACAGCTATTACAATTCCACTAGGACCAACCGCCCAAACCTAGCCCGAAACTTAGACCAAACTTAGCCCCAAAACTCAATAGTAATTAATCATTCTTGTGTATTTTTTCTATTTCTGTTTAGGTTTTCTGGTTTGTGCACTACACAAACGACAGTATTTCAGTTTTGCATTTAGTCCGTTAATTTTTCTGAAACGCTCAGAAATCACTCTAAAACTTCGAATTTAAAAAAAATCGCCTGCGGCGCTGTTGTTGGAAAGCTCGCCCCCCAAACCCTCCTGCTATTTTTGCCGGAAGTCCCCATCTCCGCATCTTACCCGGGTAATATTAGTACCCTGGTTACACCCCTGCTTCTATTAATAACAATGCACAAAAGCAATTACTAACTATAGTATTTGATTACTTGTGAGATAATTTAACAATAAGTGTTATTATTATTACTTTAATAGTAATATGCATTCCTTTATGACTGCGGTTCCATTGTATCATCTATACTAATCATCATTTCGACGTCGTGCCATGTTTATCTCCAATTATGACGTGTGAAACCTTCACCCAACTTTAATAAGTTAATAAGGCCGTCGTACCACAGAGCGGCCTCAAATTAGAAAGATAAAAGTACACGAATCACGTGACTTCCATGTTCGCCGACGCACTGAACCATAAGGTACGATTTAAGGTATCGTACTCGCGCTGAGTGGCTACGGAAATTAACTACGGAACGAGCACATCAGTGGTACAGCGTAATTGAAACCAGGAAACTCGACGCTATAAGAGGATTTCGAGTGTGTTTTGTTTTACCTTGGTTTCGCTCTTTTTTAATGACGCCTTCGCGAGCCTGATTTCTACACTTATGTAGTCGACTCACTAATTAAGAGGATGTTGCGAGCGAACGTCCCCACTCTATATAGGCAGACCTTCCTGTTGTGCTATAGTTAGGGTTTTTGAGCGCGCTTCGTCCCAGGTCAAACGACTTGACTGATCCTTACAAAGTTGCAAATAGTGTTGCACGTAGTTATTATAAACGTTGAACCCTTCGTACTTCGAATTTTACTTATTTTTGGTTTTTTCAGTCCTTGGTCGATGTAGTTTGTATTTGTATGCGTTCCACAGGCAAAACGACTTGCCTGATCCTTACAAAGTTTGAAATAGTGTTTGACAAAGTTTGTTGTAGACGGTTTCGGTGTTATCCTTGCATAGTATGTACTTCGAATGTAACGATTTTTGTTTATTAATTTGTCGGTTGAC
Source organism: Isoperla grammatica (assembly GCA_945910005.1). Classification (NCBI taxonomy): domain Eukaryota; kingdom Metazoa; phylum Arthropoda; class Insecta; order Plecoptera; family Perlodidae; genus Isoperla; species Isoperla grammatica. Next base: position 60,914,933 of record OX246738.1, read on the forward strand.
TCAAATAACACCAGCTTGTGAATGTGCCATGCGCGCGTCCATTGAAAGAAATATTGGATAGTCCTTGCGAAGTTTACAACAATATTATTGTGGACGTGTGAACCCTACCCTTTGTATACAGAAGAATGTTACTGATTGTTTGTGTATTTATTATAGTATAGTGGATGATGAAGTATAAAATGTGTTGATATGATAGTAACAACGTGTTGAAAGAATCCTCGAGATAAAGCGAGCAAGTCAGAGAGTTTGAGAACGAAACTAAGGGATGCTTGGTACAGTCTTTGCTTGAACTGAGTAACTTGGAACCATAACTGAACAAAGATAGCAGCATGCTATAACATGTGAGCAAATTAAGACCAGCTACCATTTTCACTAGGTCCCCCCAGTTTGATATGTTCCAATTTTAATGCTGCACTTATGTTGGCTAAGGTAGCAGTGTTCTTTACAATTCAATTTACATAATTATATTCTGTGAAATTGTTTATCCGCGGTTTTCACTATTTTACGTTTTACTGTTGACCAGACTGAGAGACAGAGTAGAGCACCAATCTTTATATTCCACCGTGTTTGCGAAAACGTAGACACTTTTACGTATATCAATATCATGTCAGGTATATTTTGTTTGTTGTCTTTTCCGAACTGAAAGTGCTGCTCGCAAACAATAACAAGCTTGGACTGTCACAATTAATTTTGTCAAGTTTATACTATTTATTATTTAAATTGAAGATAATGTATCCAGATTTGAAGACAAATATGTAGTCATAACACACAAGCTGAAACTTGAGAGCGGGATATGAAACACGAACCAAGGTAAGTCACTTCTTGCAGAGCAATGTTCTTCAAACCACAAGGCTAATTTGCAAGTCCGCCCTTAGACAAAATACAATCACCAGTGAAGTGGTAATAGATCCCTAAGACATAAAGGCTTAGTTTTGACATGTCTTCATAACTCTGAAACAATCTCTAGAGGTATTGTCGTAGTATCGGCTCGAGTGTAAACAACGGGAACAATTATATTCTACCTTATACTGTACGTGAACACCACACGTTTATGCCCGTAACCAAACACTACGTACGGTACAACTTTGCCACTTCATCGATGACAATAATGTGTGCCCTTTTGACAGAAATACAATTTCGTCCTCTTCCCTTCGAAGAGTGTTTTGAATGATATTTGGCGTCGTTGCTCAGCTATTCCATCATCAGAAGTAATGATATCAAGACAAGTGTCAAACCACAGCGTCTCGACCTATTCTCATCCGTTCTCGAATGTAAATTCTGCTCGGTGGTGTTTTTCCAGATTTCAATACAGCATAAAATGACCTACATTATGTGATTGGTTTTCACTTCACATCAAAATATGGCAGAGATATTCAACGTATACTGTTATATTTACGTATCGTATCTATACTATTTGCATTAGAAATATAATTATAAATGGAAATACTGTCAGAAGAGAGAAAATATTGGAGGAATGTTTTTAAATCAATCTACAGATTGATGACTTAAAAATAGTTGTTGTTTTCTTTGGACATTAAAAACATAATAAAGATCTATATGAAATTAATTTTAAAAATCTCAAGTTATTATAACAAAACATATCAAGTTCTGGGTATTTGAGGTATCTGTAAGATGTACTAGATAACGGGTTTGATATTCTATAGGTACATGTGTTGTTGTTTACTTTTCTATGTACTGAGTAGTAGGCATTCGAGATAGCTGTGCCAATACAAGCCAATACGCTTGCTAAATGAGTTCACTCTGAACGTTCCGTCCAGTATTTACCTCTGACTCTCTGAGTGTTAAAAGTAATAGAAGGCGTTCAAATAGAGTAGAGTGGTTAGATCAGGGTTGCCAAACGTCCCTCGTGTCGGAGAACCCGATCAGTGCTAACAACATGAAACAAACTTCAAGGAGACGGCTCCGCTTCACGACACACTAAATCGCATCAAGTCTACAACGGTACAAGGAAAGCGTTTTTCTGCTATTACTCGATTCTCTACGAGTAAACACACTTTGTTCGAAGATATTACTGTGCGGCTGAGTATAGAGAGACACAGTTCCAGCAGGCGTTGAGAAGACAACTTTATTCACGCAAGTGTTTTAAAGGGTGTTTCTGCAAGGAACCGCTAACACAAACCAACAAAACAAAACTATGAAAATATTGTAAAGCTATAATAAAATTATAAATATGTAGATAGCATGTCTATATAGATTCAATAGCAATCCGTTCATATCACGAGATTCTAAAAATACAATAAGGGGCATTTTTGAAGACTACAAATTCTATTTGTTTAGTGTGGTGTTATACGAACCACTTCTAAGCAAATAATCGCATTTTTACGTTGCAAATGTTCTATTATATTAGTTTTATTTAAGGTCCTCCTTTGTAAATCAGTTTTTATAACTGAATAGGATAGACATTAAATAAATAAATAAAATTGATAAAAGTAGAAGTTCACAAAATAT